>PITA01010165.1:0-73408 GCA_004023965.1 Spilogale gracilis
GGGGGGGGGGGGGGAGAAAAATTTAATTCTCAGGTAGTTGGGGTGAATTTTTCAAGGCAGTATTCTCAGGGGTGTCTCAATGAGCCTACTGTACCTGTAGGGTGAACAGGGAATGGTGGTCTGTTTAGAAATTCTTGGTGACAATGGCTCCACCGTGCTCGAGCCAGCTGTCCCAAGGCCCACCTACAGATAGGAGAGGCTTAAGTGTACCTGGCTTAGTAGCAGGTCCAAGCAGAAGTCCCGGAGCAGCACAGGGCAAGGAGCCTTTTTGATGAACATAAACTTGTTTCTGCCCTGTTCCCTCCAGGCCCTGAATGTGCTGGACCATCCTGCTCTGCGGGGCATTTATGCTAAAGTCTCCAGGAAATGACAGACAGAATAACCTGCCACTTGGGTGGAGCTGTCACTCTCAAGACAGACAATAACCTTTGTCCAAGAGTTCTCAAGCATCAGTGCCCTTAAAATCAAATTCCCAGCCCAGGATCTGGCATGCTAGTGGTGTCCCAGGATGTAGGTCTTCTTCCCAGTGAAATAAGACAGGGGAAGTGGACACCAAAAATTTCCTTGTCAAAGGAGAGCTAACAACTTGGGTGTCTGGGCTAACCACTGTTATCTTCTCAGGATGTTTTTATTTTTGAAAAAGAACTAAAAACAGTCTGCTCACAACCAGCACAGGTGAATGTTCTTAGAGCGGGGAGAGGGTGAGGCAACCCTCTGCGATACCCTCAGTTGCCTTGATGAAAATCACAGCAAAAGATGATGTAGAAATGGCCTGGGCTACATTTTGGAGTCTGTTTGCCAATGGTGCTATAAAAACAAAAGATTTTCAGGTATAAAAACAAATGTGTGGAAAATGATTGTGCACTTGTGTGTCAGAGGGGGGCTTCCACCTCCAAGTCCAGACATGGAGGGTTTTTTAGGGTAGAGGGTGAGGAGCCTCCTCCTGTTTCCCAACCAGCCTCTCTCCTGCTCACCAAAGTAACAGGCTTGGCCCGGGTTGTGATATGAAAAGCATCATGAAGGCCTATGGCCCAGAAATTTCTCTCCAACCGGTCTGACACTGTATCCATATACGGTTTTGTCTCTGGAGGCACTGGGAACTGTAGGACTACCCACATGAAAGTGCCTAAGAGGGAACTTACTCCCTTGTCATCTGCCATCTTGGTGGGGATTGCTCACATGCCCTGGAAGCTAGCTGGAATGAAGGCAGCTAAGGAGGCATCACATGACAATGGAACGGGAGAGGGCAAATGACAGAAAGGCAGAGCACCTAATGGGTGTGTGTGTGTGCTCTCCCATGACAAAGGCCAGTTCTGCTCACTCCCTTCCTCCTTATGATTAGAGTTGGAAATATCCCTCTCACCTCCCCCTCCAAAAACCGTGAGCACCCTCCCCACAGCTGGCCCCATTCCTTAGATTCGGTAGACTAACTAAGAGTTCGAACAGCTAACCACATCACATGGTCTGGCTTCTTCCTTTCTCAAAGGATTGGAGCAAGTGTGCCAGGTGAGTGAGTGTGTGAGTGTGTGTGTGTGTGTGTGTGCAGGAGGTACTGAGTCCCAAAGCTACAGATTTCCTTTGCTTTATAGGGCTCCTTGGGCCCTTCCATGGCTCCACCAGTTTGGACCATCCGAGGAACTGTGCAGATGAGAGGCAGAAGCTGGGAACCTGTCTCCTGCAGGGAGACAATTCCCAGGTGATGCTGAAGCTGTAGCCAGTGGCCTGTAAAAGCAATTGCCTCCTGGGAAAATGGGAAGGCCAGGTGTTAGCCAGATCATACCACCTGCCCGTTCCCTGGCCTTCATTCATCAAGTCAGCAGGGCCTCAATGGGTGGAAGACAGGCAGGAGGCCACTACTCTCCTCCTAGCTGACGCTCAGGAGCAGATACCCGGGGCCACCAAGTATGTTGGAAGCAAAGGGAGACAGTGAGGTTGGGCAAACAACAGCCTCTTGGGGCCTCAGTTCTCTTAAATGTAAAACAAACTCATTGACCATTGATTCCTTTTGGGTGCTAAAATTATATGAGTCCGTAAGAGATGTCAGCATTGTTAGTGGCATGCATTTTGATGTGTGCGTATGTACCGAGGCATCATATGGGCGTTTAATTTACATTAATTCAATCATACACGTTTTCTCTTCTATATACTTAAAAATAAAAATGCTGTAAAATTATATTTTGCATACACATAAGCGTCATATATTTATAGCAACACAATGCTAGACAGGGTTATTCAGCCAGAACCTTATATGACTATACTTTATGGAAGACTTAAATATTTTCTCATTTACTTTTGATTGTACCTGACTTCAGAACCTAACCCCACAGAAGGTGAGGTTCCACTCAAAGTATTATTATGTGGCCAGGGGTACAGAGGAGTATAAAGAAAAGAATGTGGGTTTGAAGCCAGATTGATTTGGGTTTGAATCTTGGATTTGAATCTCTGCTACATCATCTAGCGATAGTGTAATCTTGAGTAAGTTACTGAGGTTCTCCTGACCCTTGTCTCTTCATTGTCAAATAAAAGTGAATAATAATACCCACCTCAGAGGATCATGTGGAGATTAAGTAAAACAGTCCATGTGACTCTATAATACCATAGATGTGACTATGGTACCCGGGACGGTGTATCACCCAGCGTATAACGCACACTGACATGCCGAGCATTATTTCAGGAAGCCAAACGAGCACTCTAGTAGCCATTCACACAGAGAAGAAGAGTGTCCTGACGATCCCTAAAGACCCTTCCATCCTATCTTCCCAACATGTGCTCCAAGTTCAGCAGAGGACTCTATGGTCGGAAATTTGGAACACTGTGTTTGTTATATGCTCCTCCTTGAGCATCACAGTAGGTTGACATGTTAAAGGACTTAAGTCCTGCAGTAAAAATACTTGTTTAACTTGGTTTAACCCAGTTTTCTTATATGTTATGACTTCTTAATGTCCCTGAGATCTGGCCCCCAGAGCCATTTACCTTGGTAAATATTTCCACAGGACACAATTAAGAGAGCCTAGGTCACTGTTGGCAAGTGCCACCCTACCATCGAGGAGCCCCAGGCTGGACACATAGGCTCGTGCTGGGCAGACAGGCTCATGCATATTTGTTGGTTTGCAGCACAGTGAAAGTCAGCACCACGAGTGCCAAATTCATCTAGGGTGCTTTATAAAAATGTAGCTTCCTTAGGATCCATCCCAAAGCTGAATTAGACAAATGCATCAGAAGTGTGCACTTTATCTGAGAGAGACCATGAATGGGGTGGGGGGGGCACAGGGAAAGGGAGAAGCAGGCTCCCCAATGAGCAGGGAGGCCCACTGGTCTGTATCCCAAGACCCCAGGATCAGAACCCGAGCTGAAGGCAGATGCTTAACCGACTGAGCTACCAGGCCCCCAGAAGTGTGCACTTTAAATAGGCATTGCAAGCATCAATGCCAGTTGGAGGTGCACTCAGTAGGTATTAGGAGCTAAGTATAAGCTGGCAGTAACAAAGAGGACTTACATACTCCTTGTTCTCAATCTCCAAGCTTGTGGAACTTATTTAACAGATGGTCGGAGGGACCAAAGGGAATCTTTCCCTACCTCTTCACATCGGAAGCTCTAGTAAGGAGGTTCAAGGGGTGCCATCCTGCACAGTTGAGTGTGGGGGCCTTTTGTCAGATTGCTTTTCTGCCCCTGGCCCTCAGGGAACGGGCATCTATATCTCCACAGGACCTGTCTGGGCCACAGGCACTGAACCATGGGAAAACTGTTCCCTGGGGCCTGACTACACAGGATCACCCAGGGAAAGGGCGGTGGTGAAGGAGACGAGCCATGAAGAGCAGGCGCAGCAAGGACAAAGGTATGAAAAGAACAGGATGCTCTTTAATTCTGAGAGGTTGATTCCTTACAGAAGAGCCCTTTTGCCAGAACTATTAGGAGTTAAGGGTCTCCTTGAAAAGGGAATAGGCCCTAACCCTTGCTCTAGCCTTTGAAAAGATAAAGGAGTTTCTCTAGGTACTAGATAAGCCCAGTCTCCAGATTTACCATGCAGAGATGTCTTCGAGGTCATGGGCCTCACGGCCCCTCACATGTAACCACATGCCCCCAGAGTCAACCTGGGAACATATCTCAAGATGTACATACTTGCCTCTTGAGGTGAGAGAGATTCTATCAGTTGCCTCTCTTTCCACAGGGAGGTAAAGACAGCTCTGTTTATTGGTGAGACTTTTTAATTCCCCAACAGTAGGAAGGGCACATTGAACTTCAGCTGTCTGGTTCCAAGCAGGAATTCAGGCTCCTTAAAGGATGAGAACAGGGTAAATTCTAACAGCTCACTACTGCCAATGGGAGTGTCTGGGGGGGAAGAGAAATGAAGGAAGAAAGAGCTTTGGAGGCTGGAGCATACGGAGCAAGACCATTAGGGGTCATGGGGGGAAGGGGTCAGGAAGACCCTAATGAGGTAGACCCTGTGTCTCTCTCTTCTTCGCTGAGGTGATTCACTGAGCTTCTGTGAGCCTCCCTCTGCTTAAAGCTCACTTCTCCTTCTTTCCCAAATTTGATCTCCTTTCTCTTCTTTCTAGAGAGAGGGAAATGTCAGCACAGGAAAGCCATGATACTGAGACACAGGAGGGAAAGCATGCTACCGAGTGGTGGCTCAGCCTGGTACTTAGCAAGCAGGGCAGGAAGTCGTCTTGCTTCCTGTGATGCACCGCACAGCCCCGGTGGGTGCCCCCCCCCAACGCACCCACCAATGCTCCACTACCTCCCCTCACCGCCAGTGCCACAGGCTGTGACCCAACACGAGAACAAGAGCAGTATGGGTAACAAATTCAGGAAAGCTATTTGGTGATTTATGGGAGTCCGATTTCTCTCCCAGGAGAATCTGCTTCATGAAGCGTAGAAGGGAAGGGGCAGGGGTGGAGCTGGGGCCCTCAGAGTCTTCCCCTGTCATTCACCTCTGGCCTCTTCAAATGCTTGTGGAGCAGAATTTCTGGTTGAATCATATGGTTTTGGGTGAAAAAAGGAGGCTGATAAGTGGAGGGAAACGGCAAAATGCTTTGAAAATGGCACGATTACAATCTGATCAAATAAACCAAGTCACCTTTCTTTCCAAGTGTAACTGTCTGATGAAACGAGTCTCAATTCCTCTTTGGCCTCGCTCCGTACTAGACGAGTTAGCTGCTGCCCTTTGGTGTTTGACAAGCGCTGACGACCAGGCAGCTTTCCATATAAAGAAAGGACAGGTTTTTCCTTTTTAGCTAACATTCCCCTTTAAGAAAGAAGCACCCGTCCCTGCGGCAAGTTTCTGTCTGTCCTACTGCGCGTGCAATGACTCACATCCACTTTCCACTAGACACCCCATGCACCTGCTGAGTGGAGCTCAAATGAGTTTCTGAGCATTACTGGGTTTCAGCCGCCCTCTATCTGGGCAGCTCTGCCCTGAGTTTTTCTCTATTCCTAGGCTATCTGTGACACAGTGACCCGGTTTACCTCTTTCCCTACAGAAGTGGCCGTTGTGGGAGGGAGCAAGGGAAAGGATGAATCACTTTACATCTGTAACAATGAAAGCCATCCCCAAACATCAGACACCTTTTACTGTTGAAGTCAGGTCCTTGAGCAGGCTTTGAAGGAAACCTAACAAAGCAGTTACCCCTAGCCCCACACCTGGTATGAGGCTGCAGAGCCTGAAATAGAACCTCACATACTACTTCAAAGCCTGTGGCCATCCACGTTTCGAAGGGAGAGACCATGTCCCTCTGACCACTGCAGCATACTTCCTTCCAGCCAGGCAGTAAGCCCAGGGCACCAGCAGAGTTCGAGAGTCTTCCTGACTCAGCACAAAGCTGCCATCTTGTCATGGCTCCATTCAAGTCCGCCCATTAGCGGGCCTAATGGTACCATAACTAATAAATCAGGTAGAGCCTGGCTACCTCCAAAAAGATGGATTTGCCTTGATTCTCTGTACCACATGCAAGCAAGCAGTCATTTATACATTGCCTGGAAACCAGCAGCACAAACCCTAATAAGTAAATGTTCAGTTGAAGCCAAACTCCCCCTACTATTCATGAAACAACTTGGATGCTCATGCTTAAGTGTCAATCATCTTGAATCATGTTGTTGTCAAATTTAACTAATTTTTTTTTCAAAGTAGCATCTCCCATTAAGCTAAATGATGCCTTCAGGCATGGTAGTCCTTTAAAACGTTGTATGGTACTGGGGTAGAAAATAACTTAAATGTGAAAAAAATGTTACATTTATTTGGACGATTGGTTATATAGCCAGGGCTAAATGTTTACATTTCAAGTTACTATTTTTAATCAAGAGCTTTCAAATAATTACAGCCTAAAGGAAACCACCATAAAAATTTTAACCAGAAATTTACTCACTGTAATGGATAATTACCAAAGAATAAATAAATAGCATTTATGAACAGGAAAGAAAGAAGAGTTGGCAGTGTTCAAAGTTGCCAACTTTGAAGAGCAGAACCTCTTCCCCACAGCCCCCTCCTCCACAGGCCTCTCAGCTCTGCTGTCCACCTTAATCAGGAGCTCAATGACCTTCTTCACTTCCCCTCCATTTCTCTTTATTGAAACTTGCCTAATGGAAAAGATCTGAAAGTCGTTTTCACTATGGTATAAATGACTGATAAGCTAAGTGTTACATGTTTTCAGATTATTCACTTATTTTAACATACTGCATAATGTTTTAGTCTAAATAAAGAAGCTCTAATGGGAAATTTAGCAGCCAGACCATGGGTGAAATATGATTTTTGCCAGTAAGCATGATGGCAATGGGGCAATGGGGATATGATGGCAATGGGGATATGACTTCTCAACCAAGTGAGACCTTAAGAGCATAGACATTTCATTTATTTTTATTTTTTAAAAAAATTTTATTTATTTGAGAGAGAGGGAGAACATGAGTGGGGATGGGGCAAGAGGGAGAGGGAGAAGCAGACTCCCCACTGAGCAGGGAGTCTGACATAGGCTCAGTCCCAGGACCCTGAGATCATGACCTGAGCCTAAGGCAGAGGCTTAACTGGAAGAGCCAACCGGGTGCCCAGCACACACATTTTAGAGCTATTAATGAACATGGGATAAAACATAATATTGGACAAGTATACTGTTTCAAAAATAGCTGTGCTCCAAAAATATAAGTGGCCTCACTAAATGTAGTCAATGGAGTACATGAGATTTGAGCATTTGGAAAAATCAGCAAGAATAAACATTGAGAACCCCCCCCACTCCTCCCCACTCTCGCCCCCACAATTTTAAAGAGTTTACTATACAGTCTTACATTGAGGGGATGGAAGAGGAGTGGAGATGAGAAAGAGCCCTGAGGTTCTTGGAGGACCCGACACTAGAGGACCATTGGGATCCAAGGCCACTGCCCTCAGGTTCCATATTGTGGAGGATGGAACATGGGGAAGAGCTATAAAATGAGATAACTACCATGTCACTGGTGGCCTGTATTGAGGATAATTCCAGAAGCCACTGTTCTCATGATGAAGACCAAACATCTCAGGGCCCTGAGTAATCTGGCCCCTGCCAAGTGTTCACCTCTCTCCACTCTTCCCACCCTCAACCCAGTTCATGCTTCAGCCACAGGTCTTTGCACTTGCACTTCCCAAGTCTGAAACACTCTTCTGTTCCCCTGACTGTTCACCCTTCAGATTGCAGCTCAGTGGTTCTAGCCCCTGAGAAGCCATTCTGACTCCCCAGACTAGACAAAATCTTCTGCATTCACAGCTCCTACTCTTCCCTTCAAAATCATTTTTCCTACTTTGTAATTATGTGTTCATGTGATAGTTAAGTCCTGTCTGTGTTCCCCACTGCTCTGTACATACTGCAAAGATGAGAACGTATCTCATCATTTTACCTTTGTGTTCCCAGTGCCATCCATATACAGCACTGGACACATAAAGTGTGCTCAATAAATGTTAATAATCAATAATTCTTCTCACATGCCATGGACTGCATGTTTTTGTTCCCCACAAAATTTGTATGTTGTAAGCCTAATCCCTCAGTGAGATGGTATTTGGAGGTGAGGCTTTGGGGAGATAATTAGGTCAATGAAGATGGAGCCTTCAGGAATGGTATTAGCATCCTCATAAGGAAAGATCTCTCTGTACTACGTGAGGATATAGCAAGAAGGCCTCTGTCTACAGGCCAGGAAGAGGACACTCACTGGATGCTAAGTTTGGCCAGCATCTTGATTTCAAATCCCCCAGTCTCCAGAACTGTGAGAAATACATTCCTGTTGGTTTAGCCATCAGTCTCAGTATTCTGTTACAGCAGCAGGAACTGACAAAGAATGAACAAGCTGTGTGATCTTGAGCACATGGCTTAACTTCTTCAAGCCTCAGTTCCCTTGTCTCTACTATGGCATTAATAACAGCACCTATTTCTGAGGATTGTCTTGAACAGTAAATGAAAGAATACATATAAATCATTTAGTACATATTTAGCACATAGAACACTCAATAAGACTTTCCAATTACTACTAATATTTCCTATTCACTATTACAAGTTACTCTGTGCACCAGATTTCTGCACTATATCCTGATGGTTTTGAAGGTTCCTTCTGGCTTCAAACATGCTATGCCTCCCAACTCCTCTTAAAAGAGAAGTTCTTTGTTACCTGGATTTGTCAACCTGACAAACTTTAACAAACAAAACACTCACTTTTTTTTTTCCAGTTAAGAAAAATTCTGCAGGCGGCTCCTGGGTGGCTCAGTTGTTTGGGCAACTGCCTTCGGCTCAGGTCATGATCCTGGAGATCCGGGATCGAGCCCCACATCGGGCTCCCTGCTCGGCGGGAAGCCTGCTTCTCCCTCTCTCACTCCCCATGCTTGCGTTCCCTCTCTGTCTGTGTTTCTCTCTGTCAAATAAATAAATAAAATCTTAAAAAAAAAAATTCTGCAGGAACCAGCAGTGATTCATCAGCTTATAATATACACGGATTTAGGGCAGGACCATTAACTGTATAAACTTGCCTCTCACATACCCTAATTCTTCATTCTTCTCAGGAGATTCTAGGAGGTGCAAAAAGATGATACAGAATGATGAAACTCCTTTTCCATCCGCTGTCCTGAAGAGCGGCACGTTTTTAACTTTTGATGATCTAACAAGAGGGTAGGTACATATGTACTTCTTTGAAAGAGAAAAAAACCCCAGAAAACCCAAAGTAAGGTATTCATACTACACAAGTCAAAATATTAAACCGAGATCTGTGTGTCATATCGTGATTTGCTGTCTCTGTTGTAGATCTTTCTTGATTTTAACTCACATGTAAGACATAATGTTCATTACCTAGTAATGATAAACTATATACAGTGTTTTATTTCTAGTGAAAAACACGGCCTATGCTCTTATAATGGGTAATGGAAAGTTTTCTACCCATTTTATGCATGAGAAAGTTGAGAATCTATGAGGGAAGATTACTGAAAAATCACACAACTAATCAGGCATGAAACCAATGCCAAATAAGGCCAAAGGTTTAAGCCTCCTGACCAGAAAGCCCACTTCCCTGTGCTTACCTGCCAAGTCCTCTAAGTGTGAGTGCTACTTCATGCTTGTTTCCCACAAATACATCCTTATTGATAATGTCAATAAAGTAAATTTCATCACCTGCTTGGAAGGGTTCTGTCTTCATCCCGGCAGCGTTTTGCCTTCCAGAAGAACAGAACAATGCACCATAGTTTCCAAACGCCTTTCATTTGTCACGGGGACCTTTGCTATAGGGATCATACTTCTTCCTTCTCAGACCTGAGCAAAAATAAGACTTTCGTCCAAATAATTGTCTCTGTAATAAAGATAATTTCAATGGTAAGCACCATTTCCCCAAACTCCTGTTTTTCTAGTGCTTTATTTTAGGCTGATCCATACTATCTAAAAATGTTTCAATGACATCTGAAGCCACAGGGGGACAAAGTGAGAAAAAAAATGATTAAAAACAACAATACTGTTGGTATAAAACATTATAGTTTACCAAGTGAGGTAGCTAAAGCAGGAATCATTGTTCCCATTTTATAGATGAAAAGAAGGAGAATCACTCATATTTTCTGACTTCAAATTCTATGCTAGAGCCACAATTACACAAGACTCCTGAGTACTTCATTATCATTGTGACTTTCATTTTTTTACCATCCAAAACCAGAGGGCACTTGCCCGAACTTTCATCCACATGAACCATTGGAGAAATCAGAATTGGAATCATCAGCCAAAATTTACTTGAAATAAGTTTACTTATTATTTTCCAGCTACGCTTTGGACAAGTTATTTTTAAAACAATTGTACATCAGTAAAAGTCCACAGGAACAATGAACACTCCATAGACTTCTGATGGAGAAAGTGAATTCAGAGCAGACCTCGATACGGTGTCAAAATGAAACAATGCCTGGGCAAGTTCCATTATGGTCGCACAAACAAAACCAAGGAAATGGGAGAAGAAAGGAGAGAAGTAAAGTATATTTATGTCCTGCAGGGCTGGAGCTGTGGCAGGAAATTCCAAGTGAGAATTCTCATCAGTGCCCCACCACCTAACCCTGGGACTGTGGGGGCTTTGCAGAACCAACCAGGCATTTGTTGGCCTAGCCACAGGCTCTAGACACTGAAGGGGCCTGGGACCTCACTTACACTTCCCATATTCCCCAAAACCTGGCCACTCCATTTGTAGGGCAGCTTACCTTCTTGTCCTACAAGTCTTGAAGACTTCCAGTTTAAAGCAGCAATGTAAGACCCTTTACATTACTGCTACGTACATCATTAACTGATTCCTGCTTCAGTAAATCTTTGACAAAGTGTTTGAAACCAATTAATTGGCAACAGACAGACTGAAGAGACACGCAGTGTGCCTGACGCATAGTAGTTGATAGTCTCAAATTGTATTACATAACAAGCACTTGGGATGCTCATTTAAAATGCAGATTTCTGGAACCTATCCCTGGAGATTCTGATGGAGTAGACTTGGGATGGGACCCAATGTGCAGATATTAATCAAGCACTCCAGATGATTCTGATGTAGGGATCAGGATCACACTTCAAGAAACAACAGAACAAGTGCTAAATATCTGAATAAAAAACGGATCATAAGTAGCATGAGTATCACTGCCTGAACAGTGTTTCCCACATCTGCCTTACCTTAAGAATTATCAAGATACTGATTCCTATGCCTACCCGACACCTAGTATTCACAATCTCCAGGGAAGGGATCGGGGAATCTAGATTCTTAAATAAGTGTGCCAAACAAATCTTCTGATGAGCTACCTTTGAAGAATAATAACATAGGCTATGGTTTCTGTCATTTCCCCAACCTTACTTCTTTCTTTTCTTTTAAGATTTGATTTATTTATTTGACAAAAAGAAGCACAGCTAGAGAGGGAAGACAAGCAAGGGGAGTGAGAGAGGGAGAAGCAGGCTTCCCGCTGAGCAGGGAGCCCAGTGCAGGGCTCGATCCCAGGTCTCCAGGACAATGACCCAAGCCGATGACTGAGACACCCAGGTGCCCCATCTCAACCCTTACTTTCTGTTCTTTGAAGAAGTGGCTTGGGGTGACCACATCCTAACAGGTAGCCAAAGCTCAAAGCCCAAAGTCTTTACTAAAACTGGTCCTTCATTGAAATACCATTTTATAGCCAGTTAGATACCTCAACCCTATCCCAGATGATACTTGAGGTAAACAGTCTATAGCTGGTGGATCCAAAAAGGTTTTAGTATAATCGGATGCGATTTCAAGATATTTAATATCAGTACTATGTGGGTACCAACTAATAAAAGTAGAAAAAAACATAATATAAACATTTTGTGTCACTGTCTAATTATCAGTCCTAGTATTTTAAATGATAGCTTTTCGGTTGAGCAAGCCTAATAGAGTTTGGGAATACTGATGGATTTTCAAGATTCCTTTCTACTTTATCTGTTGTACCCCTTTATATGAGGCTTGAGAATGAATGCTAAATATCTTTAAGGTAATGCCTGGCAATTTTGCACAGGGTTCGTTAACATATATTTCCCTGTTTAATTTGTGCATGCTTGGTGCCCTGACGTCTATTCCTCCCCAGACCAGAAGTTTTTAAATGTGTAAGCCTATTGCGCCTGGGGAAAAATGTTGAACTTTTGCCTTTGTAATAAGATATGCTCCAATTACCAACTTTAGCAATTTAATATAGTTGAATAATAACTGAATGGGACACTTTGTCACTCAGTCATTATTCAAGCTCCTGCTGGGGGTGGAGTGAGGAGTTGCTGGAGGTCAGCCTATTCCCGGGGGAGCTCAGCCGCACAAATCAACTGATTTTTTTTTTAACGGTATTATAAAAATGAAAAATTCCAGGAAGTACAAGTCAAACTATAGATTTGCAAAACACTGTAGAAGATCAAGTCCAATTTTTCTTAAATAGCATCATGTTTAGTATTAATTTAAGATATTTTTTATACATGGAGAGGATGTTGGAGGGATAGAGCAGTCACCTGGATAATTCAATCTAAGAAGTGCTTTGTAGATGGACAAGATCCAGATTGATGAGGTCATTTTTGCACAGGCCAGAGATACGTGAAAATTTCCCCTCACCCTACACTGCAAGTTACCTCGATTCTGAAGACATTCCAAGATCTATTATAAGCTTTAAGCACTTGTATATTGCTTTGATGTGTACAAAGACATTTCTGCTGAAAATTGCAAGGTCTCTATTTATATGTGAACCTTGAGGAAGCCAAGGATTTTTGTTTGTTTTAGTCTTCGTTTTTTTTCTTTCAGATGTACTGTAAAACCAATTTATTTCCTATGCCTAGGACTGAGGCTTCTTTTGCCAATGAAGAAACTGTCAGGTGCAAACTTCTAATTTATGTACTTTGTGTATGTAATGTGTTCTAGAGGCTCATGAAAGTTAATGAGGGGAAAACCCAGGTGGCCTGGCAGCCTTAGAGAATGAGGGTGTGGTCATTTGGGAAGGCTGCCTCTCCCTCTGGAAGGACACCTGGTTGGGATGGGGCTGGGCCACAGACTGTTGGGTCAGTAATGGCTGCTGCCATGTTAGGACAGAATGAAACTCTCAGGACAGAGAGGACGTAGTTCCAGGACACAGAAGTCCTGATCCCTGCAATTCCACAATGCTCATTTTACTTTGTTTTGTTTTGTTTTTCATTTTTTGTGTTTTTTTTAAGATTTAAGATTTATTTATTCAAGAAAGGAAGAGACAGCAAGAGAGAGCATGTGCAGGAGGGAGAGGGAGAAGCAGGCTCCCCACTGAGCAGGAGCCTGATGCGGGACTCGATCCCAGGACCCTGGGATCATGACCTGAGCCGAAGGCAGATGCTTAACCGACTGATCCACCCAGGCATGCCTATTTTATGTGTGAACATCACTATCAAAGAGGTCACAGAAGTTTCTTAACCACATATTTCTACAGCAAGGAAGGATCTCACTGGCTGCTTAGCCCAAAGATCTTTTCATTTCCAGGGATGCTTAGAAGACTCAGGAGAGTTGCAAGAGTTCTGGAAAGAATAGGAAGCCCTGGGAGACAAGTGCCCCACCAAAAAAGATCAGAGATCTCATGGGAGTGCTCTTCATTCACCTCCTCTGCTATCCCTACTCCACTTTATGCCAACTCCTAGGGTTTTGTAAGCCACAGACCAGGCTGAGGGACCAAGTACAGGTCAATAAAAAGCCCAGGTCTGGGACTGATAAATTATTTGAGGGACCTCAAAGGGTTTTACAATTATTCATCACCGATGTTAGTGACACCTACTTATTGTTCACAAGAATGTTTATCCTTTCTGGGGTACTGCAGATAGAAATGCTTACAAACAGGTAAGCATTCAGTGTAATGGATGGATTTCCTTGATGATACATCTAGCCTTATGATATATTCCCTGAAACTCACCAAACATACCACTGTCACATGAAGACAGATAGAAGTTGGAAAACACTTTCCCCAAAGCGCCAGTTTTCTCTGGTTAGATGCTCCATGGCAGGTACAGTTCCCCATGCCCTGTGAATGGACAGAGAAAATCCCAGCCTTTGCCTCAGGTTTCAGTTCAGGGAACAGAACTGCTTATCTAAAAAGATGTGATGGCCATTGCCCAGAGAATATCAAGCTTTTGTTCCTGTGGAATCAGAATCCCCCTTTCACAGTCCTGGCCCACCTGAGCTGGTTCTTAGAGAAAAACATTGACTGCCCCAAAGTGGAGCTGCCAAAAGAAATGCTAAGCTACATTTTGGTTAATGGAAGCCTCCTTCAGCATCGCATGCCCTTTTGGAAGCATCCGACAGGAATTTGGTTATTGTCTTCAGTAGTGTCCAAGCTATGGCCTTACCAGACTCCTTTCCTCCCCTCAGTCTGAGTCCAATCTGATGGCCGCACCCCAGCTCTACATCAACACTAGCTCAAGTTCCTCCTTTGGACCCACCACTTCTTGCTCTCCCTAGGGTGACTCTCAGCCTCTGTTTCTGATTTCATCTACCCAACCAAGCCTCAGTCTAACCTGCCATAGCAGATTATTCAAGCTGAACACATACATGTCTGCTAGCCCAACCCAGGCCCTTGCCTATCAGGAAGGCCTAACTTCACCCTGGGCCCGGGCTCTGGCTCAGTGCCTCTCACATCTGTTGCACAACTGGGCACCATGGAGAGCACGGCTGCCATCCACAAAGACCAAGATGGAAAATATGAGCCATCCATTTGGCAACAATGTTGGCATCCTCTTTAATTCATGCTGCCAAGCCCTGACCAGAAAGGTCTTGGCCTGCATATTGTCCAATGCAGTCAGTCCAGACTCGGGACAGCTCATCATGGCGAGTAGAGCCAGGTCATGGTGGGTAGAGTCATTTATAATGAGATTTATATGTGCAAGGAAAGGACAGGAAAAGGTGATCCAGACTCCATATCAGTTTGTGCCCCCTAGACCTAAGCTCGAGGAAAATCCAGAAAACTTCATGAAATTAAACAGTTCAAGTTTTTTTGTTTGTTTGTTTGTTTTAAAGATTTTATTTTTTTGACAGAGAGAAACATAGCCAGAGAGGGAACACAGCATGGGGAGTGAGAGAGGGAGAAGCAGGCTTCCCGCCCAGCAGGCAACCCGATGTGGGGCTTGATCCCGGGTCTCCAGGATCATGACCTGAGCCGAAGGCAGTCGCCCAACCAACTGAGCCACCCAGGTGCCCCCAGTTCAAGTTTTTTAAAAATTATTATTTAGAAAATGACAAAAGATATTCTTCTTTTTAAAAATTTTGATTTAATTTTCATAGGAAAAACTGAATATGTTTTCTGTCCTTATAAAGCAGATGTGATCTTTTTCCGGGAATAATGGAAAAAGGAGAATAGATGTGGAAAGTTAAGTAAGTGAAGCAGGGTATATGTTATAATACAGAGAAGAGATGTGTCATTATTGCCTAGAGAGTGCTAATCCTGTGTCCCAAGTGATTTTGAAAGCACCTTAAAGAAGCCAAAAAAAAAAAATTAAGCACTTGAATATACATTTCTCTCATTTTCATCTCTCCCCAAATCTTTCAAGTTAAGTGTTATTTCCCCCACTTTGCAAATAAGGAAACTGAGGCAGCCTCAGAGAAGTTAAAGCATTGCTCAAGGTTGTGAAACTAACAAGTTGTTGAGTTGGGAGTTGAGCCCAGTCTACCAGACACCAAAGCTCATAACTGCCTCCAATTAAAGGTTGTCATTAACTTAGACAACTGTCTTCTCCCTGGAGTATATGCCAAATGAAGTTTACCAACATTCCAAGACGATGTCATCAGGGAGAGCATGGTCAAGTTACCATTGTAGGAGTCCTTCCAGTACATTTCCCAAAACTAATGCTGGAAGTGTTAGAAGGTGAGTTTGGTAATTGGTTGACTTTTAATAAATGATTTATTTAAAGCTGCCTGGCCTGATGATGCAACAAGCAGGGGAATGAGCTTGGTCTGAAGATAGGTTTCTGATCTTCTGGGAAGTGTTTCTGCTTTAATAAGCTTTGACTCTCAAAGGAAATTCCTAAGGACATTCAGTCACAACCTACTGAGCTGCCCGCTCTGTAAATGCATACCTGCCCATAAGCACACATGTGTACAGGAATAGAAAATTCTGTAGCCATGGCGGTGCTGCTTTCATCGGGAAGCAGCCCACTGTAAACAGCAGGGAGGAGACTCTTGGGGGGAAATCTTTCAACTTGGGTCCAGTGACTGGGAACTGCAAATTAATGACAATAGGTAGATTAACAGGAAAAAAAACCAAGCAAACAAGGTTTACTTATGTCTACACATGGACCTACTCAGTGATGGGTAACTCACTCAACAGCCAAGGATAAAAAGAGGCTTTCTATGGGGCTTTTTGATGGTAATGGGAATGGGCAGTCTGTCTCTAATGCAGCTGCATTCACAGGAAACTCCCATCAGGGTGGGGTTAATGGAAGTCTGTATATTCTAGAAAATAGATGTGGAAGAGGCTCTGTTTTGCTTAGCTAAAAGGAGTTAAAATAAGATTTCTTTCAGTACATTTTTTTTAGCTCAAATGTTTTCACTTTAAAATCAACTCTGGAGGTCTGAATGGTTCCCCCATTCTCCCCATCTGAAACTTCCCTAGAAGCTTGATTGCTATGGAGAAAGATTCCAATTAGAAAATTCGAGAAAAGATATAGAAAGGGAAAGAAAAACAAAGAATATTGGTTGGAGTAGATTATGAACCCAGTTTCTGAGTCAGGAGGAAGCTAGTCAAGATTTCTACATTTGGGGGCGCCTGGGTAGCTCAGTTGGTTAAGCGACTGCCTTCATCTCAGGTCATGATCCTAGAGACCCAAGATCGAGCCCCATATTGGGCTCCCTGCTCAGCAGGAGGCCTGCTTCTCCCTCTCTCACTCCCCCTGCTTGTGTTCCCTCTCTCACTGTGTTTCTCTCTGTCAAATAAATAAATAAAATCTTAAAAAAAAAAAAAGATTTCTACATTTGAAGGGATATCTGGATGGCTCAGTCGGTTAAGCATCCAACTCCTTATTTCAGTTCAAGTCATGACCTCAGGGTCATGAGATCGAGTCCTGTGTCAGACAGACTCCACACTGGGCATGGAGCCTCCTTAATATTCCTTCTCTCCCTCTTCTTTTGCTCCTCATCCCTCTATCTCCCCTTTCAGAAAAAAAAAGTGTTTCTAGATTTTGGGTTCAGAGCATCTTTAGTGAGGATGGGAGTGGTAATGTCACAGTCAGGTTTACTTTCTGGAGTAGAACATGGAAGATGCAGGTATTCTAGTGTTTATGAGTAGCCCACACCATTGTGGTGATAAATCCTTTCAAGCTACAGCAAGTTGTCCAGCTTCAGTCTGCTGGGATTCAGGAAAAAAAGTAGTTTTCATTCCCAGTAATACTAAGTCAGAATAGGAGAAAAACTAGAAATATTAATTACCAAGAAAATATGTAAGACAGCAGCATATAGTTTACAAAGATGTAAAAAAAGCTCAAAAATAATGAACAAGGGCGCCTGGGTGGCTCAGTGGGTTAAAGCCTCTGCCTTCAGCTCAGGTCATGATCTCAGGGTCCTGGGATCGAGGCCCACATCGAGCTCTCTGCTTGGCAGAGAGCCTGCTTCCTCCTCTCTCTCTGCCTGCCTCTCTGCCTACTTGTGATCTCTCTCTGTCTCTGTCAATTAAATAACTAAAATCTTTAAAAAAAAATAATGGACAAGACTCAATGCTGATAACACAGAAGGGTAGGTTATTATTTTTCATGGAAGAACAAAACTTTTCTCTACAATCACCCCCATCTTAATCAAAGATAATCAAAGTAATAGAGTTACCCTATGGCCCAGCAATTGCACTACTTGCTATTTACCCCAAAGATACAAATGTAGTGATCCGAAGGGGCATGTGCACTCCAATGTTTATAACAACAGTGTCCACTATAGCCAAACTATGGAAAGATGTCCACTGGACAGATGAATGGATAAAGAAGATGTGAGGTATATCTATATCTATATCCATATCTATTCTATATATATAGCTATATCTATATCTATCTATCTATCTATCTATCTACCTACCTATCTATCCACACAATAGAATATTATGCAGCCATCAAAAAAATGAAATCTTGCCGTTTGCAATGATGTGGATGGAACTAGAGGGTATTATGCTAAGCAAAATAAGTCAATCAGAGAAAGACAACTGATATATGACCTCACTGATATGTAGAATTTGAGAAACAAGGCAGGGGATCACAGGGGAAGAAAGGAAAAAATAAAAAAAGATGAAACCAGAGAAGGAGACAAACCATAAGAGACTCTTAATCTCAGGAAACAAACAGAGTTGCTGAAGTGGAAGGGGGAGGGAGGATAGGGTGATGGACACTGGGGAGGGTATGTGCTATGGTGAGTGCTGTGAATTGTATAAAAATCATGAATCACAGACCTGTACCCCTGAAACAAATAATATATTATAAGTTAATTTAAAAAAAGATTACTCCTCTGTATAAAATAAGCCTAGTCTCACTAAATTTGGCCTGATCGTTAATGCAGCAAGAGTGGTAACTGACCACATAGGCCTTTTGATGTTAGGTCTACTCTATTACAAGGAATCTCAGATTAGACTTTTAAATTCCTTTTGATGCTTATAAGTCAAGCCAAGAACTCATCAGACTTCATCTGCAGTTCCTACAGATTTAAGTGATCTCCTCTTCTCTTGACATTCCCCAAATATTCTTTTTTGTTGTTGTTGTTAAGATTTTATTTATTTGACAGAGAGAAACACAGCCAGAGAGGGAACACAAGCATGGGGAGTGAGAAAGGGAGAGCAGGCTTCCTGATGAGCAGGGAGGCCGATGTGAGATTTGATCCCAGGTCTCTGGGATCATGACCTGAGCCGAAGGCAGTCGCTTAACCAACTGAGCCACCCAGGCGCCCCTGAGATTCCCCAAATATTCTAAAGTTCCTGAGGCCTGCCAGCAAGTGATCTTCTATACTCACCTATAAGGAGGAAACTTATAAGACAGCAGGCCAGTTTTTTAGAGAGGGCTCTTGTAAACATTGACTCCATAAAGTCAATCTTAATTTCTTAAAACTGTCCTTTCATATCTGATTCTACGCATACTATTCTCAAATAGGACATTTTAATAAAAGCCTTGGTGATAAAACCAAATTTCTCAATTGTGTCCTGTTATAAGGAGAATGAACAGATTCTTATTGGACTTTCAAACAATTATATTGCAATGAAAATAAGAATATGCAATAAGAGTTTCTAAATTCTAGAAGGATCAGATAGGGAGAAAAAGATAAATGTTTCACTTTTATTTACAAAGATATAACCTACTAAATTGTTGTGAATTATAGATAGCTTAAGAGAAAAAAAAAGTATGAAGAGATATGCTGAGTGAAATAAGCCAAGTAGAGAAAGTCAAGTATTACATGGTTCCACTTACTTGTGGTGCATAAGGAGTAATATAGAGGACAGTAGGAGAAGGAAAGGAAATGGAAAGTGGGGTAAATTGGGGAAGGAGACAAAACATAAGAGACTCTGGACTCAGACTGAAGGTCTTGAGGGGGATGGGGGGAGGGGCAAGCCTGCTGGTGGGTATTGAGGGCATGTATTGCATGGAGCACTGGGTGTGGGGCATAAACAATGAATCTCAGAACACTGAAAAATAAATAAATAAACTTTAAAAAAGTATGCAAACAAGAGAAAAGAGAAATTATGTCTAGAAAATAAAACACTAAAGAATGACTAATGTTCCAAACAAATGATCAAAACTATACAAATTATAATCATTTCTTCATCTGTTCATTCAATCCCATGTAATTAATTCTTGTTCTGCTTGAGCTTGGGTTAGCAATTTAATGGACTTATAAGCTTCTCCACTAGAGTTCTGGAAATCCTCACTCAGTCCAATGGCAAGTTCTCAGTTATTTAAGCAATCCCATCAGAAGCCTGTAACCCAGAGTACTTACTATAGACCTTTCTTTGGTTCCCTGAGGTATCCCTTTTGTTGAAGACAAAGTGTTCTGGCTGGTGAGCTGATTGTAAGAGTTTTTAGGAAAGCAATAGAGTAAAACAGTAACTACCTGAGAATGACAAAAAACTTAAAATGACCATGGCTGAAGCTTGATGAGAGTTCATTGTAAAAAAAATAATGCAACTGATGAAGAAATTTGGTTTTTATATGATACACAACATTTTAAGATAATAACTGGAATTAGGATAACATTATATCAAGACATTATGGATAGGGAGGGCATTAACAACTTTCTAGGAAGTTAGTTTATATCTCTCTTTTTACAAGGTAAGAGGAACAATCCTCAAAGTCACTTTTGGGTCAAGGAGACTTCACTTAGAATTTGATTTTCGGAAGCTGTCCAAAATGTCACAGGTTTGAACATCCCATTAAACAAGATCACAGATCAGTTTTTGAGGGAGAATAAAAAAAGACTTGGTTTTCTAAAATAATCAAAGACATGATAAAGTGCTGGAAATTATTTCAAATAAACACAGAATATGTGTTTATTAAAGGTAAAGAAAACCATTCACAATTTCTTATTAAGAACAGACTAATACAACAAACTTTGTCCTTTTAAGAGAGAGAGAAAATCAAATTCTGGCTTTGCACTGCTACATACTGATATTAAAACTCATTTTAAACCTTATAGTAAATCCATTCAGTCTTAGCCAGCTTGACTACATGAGATACGATTCTCTCCCTGTGCACTGCGCAATCCCTCATTCCCCAACCCTTTGCAACTTTCTAAATCAATTCATGTTTTTGTGCCTCATTTTTCCCTTTCTTATTCTGAAACAATTTTTAAACAATTACTTTAGGACAAAATTACTCTTTTTCCCCCCCTTCACAAATACATTCTAATATTCCTTGAATACTTTGCACTCAGAGTTTTTATTTCTTCACTGTTATTATTTCTTCTAGCTTCAGTTACATATATTGGTTATAATTTTCAATCCTCAGTAACCTTTACTTTGCAGATAAAACCAAGAAGTAGACAATTGTGAACAGACTGTCATATGCCAGTTCAATTAGCAAATTTATCCACATATTATGTCATAATTTCTAGATGCATAGGCTTCCTCATTGTATAATTTCTCAATGTTACAAAAAGACCATGCTTATTAATAGATCCAAATATCTTTAGTCTTTCTGTATAAATAGAAATCCCAAAGTTGATAAAGTTATATTCAGTAATTAATGGCTCAGTGTGGTATCTTATCTAAAAGTGATCTAGATAGTCAATGAATATCTGTCATTTAACTTAACTCAGTATAACTTCAAGGTTTCAAATTACCAAAAAGATTTTGGAAACTATGTCTAAGCACATCTGTAATGAAACACAATTATTATTGAACTAAAGTTTATAAGAGCAATGATTAAATTTGATTAAAATCAAATCTATAAAGCCTTATACTCTTAAACATCTAACGAGTATAGTATTTGCTTATTTGATTAATAAGCTTAAGTAGTCTAAATATAAATGCTTGCATTATGATGCTGTTAACTCAGAAGACACAGTTGTTTTTATTAAGCCAACAATATGAAACCAGTCTTATTTACCAAAAACTTACCCAATTGATGTGAATTTGAAAAATATGTTTTAGTTTCTATGTTTCTCGGTTTTAGCGACATTTGACTTATCTAAGCATTTCTTTTTCTTGCCAATTAAAATAGAGGCCCTTTAAGGAATTTTATCATTTAATTTGACAATACCATCCCAAGGTAAGAAAATACATTATATAACATGCATCCCTAGACATACCAACATGTATACACAGATAAGAAAGATCTTACAGCTTCCACAGTAATCCAAAACTCACTAGTTTATGTAAGCGTTAGTTTTTACCTTTGCCCCACTTTTTATTCAAACTACGTTTTTGGATGGAATGTTATTTGCTCAATAGAAAGGCTAAAGCTTTTTATCAGTATTTGTGGGGGAGACCTTGGCGTTCTTTCTCTCTGCCCTCATGTGTAATCGCATAGGGGCTGCAGTTCAGCCCCAGGGTGATTGTGTCAGTGGACTGGGACGTTACATTTTAGAGGCTGGGTACACTAAGGAAATGTGCATAGTGCGTTTGTTAAGGGGGAACACGGGTGCTTATCAGGAGGAGAAATAAATTTCTCACATTTTATGACAGGAAGCAGTAGGACAAGTAGAAGCAAGGCACCCCCTCGATGAGAGCCAGAGTTATTTCCTTGGATATTTGCATTTGAGAGAGATAACTTTCTGGTCTTTGAGAAGACAGCTCTGGGGTAGAAGATTTACATCTGGAAGAGGGGCAGGAAAGATGCAACCTTTCAAAGTAACTGCTCCAAGAGGGTTTTCATCAGGGGTTTTTGGTGGAACAAACAGTAAAATCTGATAGCGCTGAGCTTTCTCAAGTAGGCCTTTGAAAGGGGAAGGGTGTGGCAGGTAGATACAATTATACTTGTGTTCAGAGTCTGTAGTTTTTAATAGGTCCGGGTTGAGGCCTACTTCAGAAGAGGGTTCAGGGGAGCCTGTTTGAGGAGGCTGAGGCTCAGCCAATTACAATTTAAGTTTTTCCTCTTGAGTGCCTCTTAAATGTCCTGACTTTTTAAAGTATCTACAAGCATCTGTGAGACAAACTGGGGAGGACTGGGGATTGGGAAGGAAGATGGGTGAGCTCTGGGTTACTCCTAGAGCCACATTCTGTTTTGTAAAGACAAAGTGAGGATGGTTCTTTTTAATTCTTCAAAGAATGGAGTGGCAGCCTCAATAATAACATTAAAGTGCAAACCTGCCCGTCCAACTATATTACTTTGAAATTCTTATTTATATCAGGTGGAAACCAAAAGATTTCCATGTTCCAGGACTTCTGGGCTTAGAACTCTGTATCTTTGGAATGTATTTTAGAAATCATTCGACAAAGGCTTAGGATCTATTTCTCCCTTCTGGTACATCATTCTAGTCAAGCCCAATTAAGCTCCAGAGGTAAGGCTTCTATAAGAGCTTCTATCAGGTCCTGATTTTCTGCCCCCAAGTGGGCCATTTGCAGGGGGGAGGTGGTGGAGGGGTTTGTGGTGGGTATAGATTTTAGTTTCTGCTCTGAATCTGATTTCTGTTTTTTAATTTGTTAAAAGAGACTCTTTTTTTTTTTTTTAAGATTTTATGTATTTATTTGACAGAGAGAAACACAGCGAGAGAGGGAACACAAGCGGGGGGGGGGGGGGGCAGGTAAGAGAAGGAGAAGCAGGCTTCCTGCGAGCCTGCATCTCCGGAATCATGACCTGAGCCGAAGGCAGTCGCTTAACCAACTGAGCCACCCAGGTGCCCCAAAAGAGCCTCTTAAGCTAGCTGGTCCTTTGTGTGTGTGTGTCCTCCTTCCAAGATGATCTTGCTATACTGGTAATAGGATTTTTGCTTAAGGTGAGAGCTCTTTAAAAAATATTTTCAAATACAAAATCTTTTCTAAACCAAAGGAACTATTGTCTGGCCACTGAGGATTTAAGATCTCCAAGGGAATACCTGCTTTGTGTATGTGTGACTCAAAACCAATAAGCCTTTCTATGACTTAGCCATGGACTGAAGAGGCATCCCCCCAAAAGAATGCAGGAAGATGAAGCCCCATGATCCAAAGTCACTCTCAATGATAGCCAAACAGAAAGAAAGCCAAAAATCTCACTCCAACAAGTGATGAGAACAGTGTCTGTGAAAACTTGTGTCTCTAGATTCTCATAAATGGAGACCCCTCAATCACAGACCTTCCTATCTGTCCCACCAGGCAGAGGCTGCTGGAATGGTACTTCCCAGCACTAGCAAGTCAATGAGGAAATGAAGGAGGAGGCATTATGGACTGAGACCCTTTATTCCTATTTAGATGGACCCGCTAAGAGCTGGCAATGGTTTTCAGGACACCATCAGCAAATGGGGTTCTCACACTTACTTTTGCTTGCAGACTATAGATTCCCATGCCCCCAACCTAAGAGCCTCTTCTGAGTACAGATCCAAAATTGTGCCCTCCTAGGCAGACAGAAAACCAGAGGAATGTTCTCCCTAGATCCAGACCAAGTTCTAAGGACATGAGAGCTATCCCTGGGAAGGAGAGGATGATAATAAAAGCACTCCAACCAAGAGTCACAAAATACAAAGAGTTGGTTGTAAAATTGTTTTCTCCTGCTAATTTGAATTTTGGCAAGAAAGAAAAGGAGAGGTGCTTGTTGTCTTACTCCACCAGACCCTGAGCATGGGTTAAGACTGACCTAGGTCAGTTGGGTCAGAGGCCCTCGGATCTGAGCAGTAGGTTGTAATCATCACCAAAACTGTTAGGAGATAAACTTTTCTTCTTCTAACTCCTGTCTAGTCATTGGGGGCCTGCAAATTAACTGACAATAGATAATCAAGAGAAAAGACAAGGATAATCTATGCATACCGGGTGGAAGTACTCAGTGATAAGACACCCACTCAGTGCAGATCAAAAGGTTCCTGTACCAACCCTCACACAAAGGGACAGTAGTGCTCTTGGTTAGGGCTTTAATGGGAAGGTATAGAAGGTACTGTGGTGCTTTTCAATACTATTGGGAATAGGCAGTCCGTCCCTGTAACTGCTGAATTTGCAGGGAACTCCCTGGGGGGGGGAGTGGTGATGGTAGTTGTATTTTCTCAATGCTCTGCTATAGTCAGATAACAGCAATTTAGATAAGATTTCTTTTTTGAGTCTGCTTAGCTAACATGTTTTGTCTTTGACATGATCTTTATACCAGCATTGGTTTGAGTGGGTCCCCACAAGATTTAAGACTTGTATCATTCCAAGAACCTTAAGAAAAGAAAACTGCCTGGGTCCTTCCTGGGGCAAGTTTTGAGACAGGCGGTGTTTCTGTGATGGGCTTGAGAGCTTTGGGAAGGTTCATCGAGGCTCCTGGTGACAAAGACTTGTCCGCCTAATACGAAGGCACCGTGGGGTCATCGATACAATCTCCACACAGGCTGACATCACCCTGGGCGTCACTCTAGCAATGCAAGCCCTGGCTTCTGTGCCCACAGTGAGGGCCTGCATTTCACATCAGTAAGCCCCCAAGATCCAAGACAATTACTGGCCTTCAGAAAATTATTGCATAACATTTCAAGACTTAAGTAATAGCAGTGTTTAATTGCTTATATATATTTTGCTTTTGCCTTTTACCCACCACAAGTAGGAGAAGTAGACTATATTTTGGGGTCACAAACTGACCTTACAAGCTCAAAAGCAGACTTGCAAGGAAACATTGCTATCAGTGAAGATCTCTAGAAGAAAAGGCGAAGGTCAAAGTGCTCATTTCAAAAGGTGGTATTCCATATTTTCTATTACTTTGGATTAGTGCCTTTTGGCTGCAAGGAGACCATACTTCCTGTTTGTGAAACCCATGCTCACAACTTCAGGAACTCTGCAGTTATTAAGATAACTAAGGAGGGCATCACCTGAAAAAATCATGGTCTCAAATTCTTTAATTCGAACTGCTTGTATAGAACACAAAGCATAGAAATTAAAGAAAAATGAGCCACCAGGTGATCTTTTTTTTTTTAGAATATGGAAAACCTCGTAAAAAGAAAGACAAGTATAGGACTATAATATAGACTGGCTCTTAGGATAAAATTTCTTCAGGTTGTGCACCATGGATTTAGGGCCCTTTAAGCTATTGGGACACAAGAAATTTGGAGCAGTGGAGGATAAGAACATAGAATTGTTCAGACTTTGAGAAACCTCTTCATAGAACTAATTTAGATATTACTAATTCGTGGTTCAAATAGTCACTCACATAGTATCAGAAGAACCTATTGGTACCAGATAATGCTCCGTTGGGGGAGGGGGACTGTCCTGTACATTGTTGGATGTTTCCCAGCAATCTTGACCCAGACATGCCAGGAGCACCCGCAGTCATGAATCAAAAATGTCTTGTGACATTGCCCAGTGTTTCCTGGGAGGGAAAACTGGACCCAGTTGAGAAACATTGCTTTACAGGTGACTGAGAACACTATCTTGACAGTGTTAGCAGAGGGTTAGAGTGGGGAGGTCAAGACCTCTCCACAAGAGAATATTTTGAGACTGTGAAGTCTGGTTGTTCAGTGTGTGTCTTTCAGTGAGGGGGGTGAGGGTCTGCATGGGTTGTGTGAGGGTGGTGATACAATCTTTAGAGTGAACTCAGCCAGGTAAAGATTTTCAGGTGAGGGTTTTGAAAATACTCAAATTGAAGTAAACTTGTCCTGTGATGTTTTAATGCATATCTGATAGGTCTCTGGGGAAGTTCCTGGAATGAGCAATGAAGTTATTTGTAACTCTTATTTTCCTGGGAAATAGCTTTGTGGAACAGTAAACTTAGGCTGGTGAAGACCCTAGAATAGCAAAGCCATGTCAGTATAGACTGTGGGGATATAAATGGTTTTGGTTCTTGGTGGATTTTTTTAAGTGCCTTGTTTTCTTCCCCTTCAGGCTGCTACCTGCCTTTAACATACTCAGAAAGAGCCAGTACATAAGAGACCCCAGAGGCAGAGGTGAAGAGCGTGAACTGGAACGACTGTCAGGGCTACACTACTAGCTGCATGACCTGGGTGACCAACACACTCTCGTCAAACCTCAATTTCTCCATCAATATACTGAAGTTAAAAATAGTATCTCTCCATCCAGTTGTGGTGGATGTGAGTGAAATAATATCTGTCTGTGCTCTGAACATAGTGTCAACCCACTATGTAGAACTGTGAAAAAATGCCACCGCAACTGTGCATCTTGGCACGAACCACCCTACTTTGGGGACCTCCATCACTGTCTTTCCTATAAGGTCTAAGAAAAGACTGAGTTTTAAAAAGAAGCTGAATGCTCTCTCTGCACCCAGGAAATATGATGGAGTGAGATTGGCTAAGTGTTCTAAGTTCCTCTACCCATATTCATAACTGAGCATGGCTCTTTGATCACCGTGAACATAGGTGGGGTGCCTCAGGCGGTCATTTAGTAATGTCACTGCTTAAAAGTGGATGAAAAATAACAGCACCATGGCACTAGCTTGGCCTAGGTTCAAAGCTACTTTTCTGAAGCTTGTCCACTAGAATATTCATTTCATCTATTCTCCATGGTATGTTTTAAAGACAACAACTTGCTTTAGTAGCAATAACCTTGAATCCATTACACTGTAGAATTCTACTCTTTATTCTCTCCTAGTTCTGCAAACAAGTCATATTCATATCACAAGTGGAAGGCTCACTTGTACTGTGCCAGGTGCTGAATGTAGGCACTTCACAAAACTTTCTCATTTAATCCTCACTCTAAAAGATAAATACCATGATGAAAATTCTGATACTCAGAGAGTCAGTGTAATTTGCTGAGGAGAACCCACTGATAAATGAATGGCAGCAGGATTTAAGCCTATGTCTCCAGAGCTCCAAAGCTGATCATTCTTCCACTGCAGCACGATGTCCCTATATATCTATTTCTCAAAGCAACAACAAACAGAAAAACCCAAAGATATCAAACACATCCTAATCATGGTTTTACAGAGCTGGGTCCAGGTACAATATTTGACCAGAAGAACTGTTTTCTGGAATGCTGACAAGGAATACAATCTGGCAAAGTGTTAGATCTAATCTGACCATTGGATAACTGGAATGACTGACCAATAACCTGAGGGAACCACAATGTCAGTGCAGCTCTAAGTCCAATTCTAACAAATGAATGATGCAGATGCAGCCATTTCTTGACAATTAATTGCTATTGATGGGATCAGGAGGAGAAAAAAATCCCTGCACACCATTCTGACCCTCCCAGTGCAGTTTGAGGGCTATATACATCTGACAAAGTAGCACTAAAATAGCAAAGGTTATCAACAAAATGATAGTAGGGTAGGGGAATTTTACTGGATAACGATGTTATTAAGGAGTGACATTTGAATGAAAAGCTTCAAGAAAAGTATCTTCAAGAGTAGGACTTGTGGACTAGTGTCCTTTTTCTTTATAGTGATGGTAATGTTATTATTTTCAGGGAAGGTGATTCAGTAAATGGGCAATTAATGCAATTCGATTTTTAGATCTCTGTAGGTTGTGTGTTTGGTTTTTCGTTTTGTTTTTGTTTTGTTTTGTTTTTAGCATGATTCAGAATTTATTCTACCTCAGCATTGGCCAATGTTAGCTGTCTGATTCTGTGCAAATCACCTGATCTCTCTGGGCCTCAATTTCCTCCTCTGTAAGGAAGAAGGATTGGGCATACAATATGGAGCAGGTCCCTTTCTGCTCCTGAGTCAAACTGACTCAAAAAGATGTTATTAACAGTCTAGTGCCCTCTACAGGCAACTTGCTCCATGTCCTGAGAATTTTTTAAAGGGGATGTTAGCAAAATTCCCTTGGCATATTTAATATGGTGACTTAGTGTTCAACAACTATGTTTTGTTATCCAATAAACCAGGTCGTGAAGCAAATAAAATTTTAGATTTTGTCTAGATCTCACTTCACAGATAGAAAATGTGAGGATACCACACCTGTGAATTTTCCACTTCCTTCAGGGTAAGGCTGGGGCTGGAATACAGGTCTCTTAGTTCCCTGGTGTGTCCAATACTGACCTTTCCAGTCCTTCACAGTTGTCTCCAAAATTCTCTTCCCTTCCCTTATCAGATAGCATTGGAACTCAGCATTTTCTAAATTTTCTATGTACTTACTACTCTAAAGAATTGATGAACTGTGGATTTTTCCATTAGAGCAGGAAATGGCCGCTTCAACATTGCCTGGTGATTATATGAGCACCTCATTGTAAGGTTGCTTTCTTGCAACCTTTCCTGCTACTGATGGGGAGGTCATTTACTGACATTGCCAGCAGAAAATGTATGCATGCTCAATATGTGATTGATTCCCTTTCACTTCAAGGACTGCTAAAAATTTTAATCCTTCATGCTGAGGCCTACTCAGAAGTTGGGACATACTACTCACTGCTAAGGTGGAGGACACAGGAAAAAAAAATGCCCTGGACAGCTATCAGTAAAAATCTGAGTCTGTTTAAGACTATTTTATAAATTTCTTAAATTAATTCACATTTAAATTTTTATTATTTCACAAGCAGCATTTGCACCTTATAGAAAGTTGTGAATTCAGATACAGAAAAATAAGAAAATGATAGCACCCTATTTCTACCACCCACCGATGACCACTGTTAACACACCTATGTGTATATCCCAAAAGCTTCTTCTGTGAGTTGCTGGGATTCAGGGAGGCTGAACCAGAATGTACCACTTTGGCACATTGTTTAGCTCCACTGAAGGCATTCAAGACCTAACACACTCAAGAAGAGCTTTTTACGCCCCCCTTAACTGTCTAAAAATAATTTAGATAGGGCACCTAGACCAGGAAAGAGCTACTACCAGAGAGAACTCTTTTTTACATCAGAAACACTTCTTTGCATGGCATGACAAATACTTATTTACCAAACATATGCTCTTCCCATCTTTCTATGAATCATCTTCCTTCATTTTGAAGCCCCAGATCCTTACACCCTTTTCCTTAGCTTGTGGTGGCATAAAAACCTTGACTGCCTGACCACTTTGGACCACCTCACGGCTATGTAGGGCTCCCATACATACGAGATTAAATGTGTGTTTTCCTATGAATCTGCCTTATGTCAATTTAATTATTAGGCCAGTTAAAGAATCTAGGATCCACACATATACACATATACATATTTTTACAAAAAGGAGACCAGTTTGTAACCTGTTCTCTTTAAAGATACCCATCCTTCCTTGCCAGTTCATCTTCATCTTATCTAAAGCTCAACCTGTATTCAAATTTCCCGTTTGTCCACAAAATGTCCTTCACAGTTGGTTTATCCAAACTGAACTCAAACCCGGGATCCTGCATGGTATCTAGTTATCATGTCCCTTAAAAATCTTTAGCATGATTTCTTTCCTTTCTTTATTATTATTATTTTTTTCATTAAATTCATTGTTGAAAAGAACCGGGCAGGATGAGGTTTTATGTGTTTCCCCTTCCTTTTCTCTCTCAGATTTTTAGGAAATTGCCCCCATTCTCTGTCTTATCTTCCCCTGCAAGAGATACTGCTTTCATGGTGGAACAGAGGGGCACCTGGCTAGCTCAGTCAGTGGAGCATGGGACTCCTGATCTCAGAGTTATGAGTTCAAGCCCCACATTGGGTGTAGAGATTACCTAAATACATATATACATACATAAAAACTTGAAAGAAAGAAAGAAAGAAAGAAAGATGATATAATGGATGGTCAACTGCTTCAATCTGAAGTTTTTCACTTCAAATGAAATCTGTAAGCCCAATCAAACATCTCTTTTTCTGTTTAATTTCGTTCTCTTCTCTCATCCCATCTCTGAACTCCCAGAACAAAGGAAATCAATCAAAAGGATGTCAGGCCCTGTGATAAGCTATAGTTGTAAACAAAATAGGCCTGGCCCTTATCCTCAAGAAGCTTATTATAGTCTAGTGTGGGAGTGAGACTGCATGTGGATCATTAACATTAAATGCTTAATTAAATGATGACACATACAAGCACTGAGAAGGCAAAGTATAGAATATAAGGGGTTGGGGCAGGAGAGATGGCTCAGGGAAGAAAGGGGCCTGGTGTAATATATTAGGGAAGTCTTCTCCCAAGGAACAACATTTAAATTGCAGTTAGTTAAGTGGAATTGGGGTGAGGGGGAAGGCTGTTCCAGGTGCTGGGAACAGTGCTTACAAAAGTGTTGAGATTTAGGGATCATCACGTCCAGCCTCACTGGGATGAAGGGGGAAATGGACTGAGCTCAAGCTGGAAAGTTAGGCAGGAGCTAGCCCAGTCAGAGGCCAAAGACCACATGAATGATTTTTGCACTTAATCATATGGGCAGGAGGGAGCAAGGAAGAGCTCTGAGTAGAGAAGACACATAATCAGACTTGGGTTTTACTAGATCACACTGACCACTGACAGCAGTACCGAAGAGACAGGACTGGATACAAAAAAAAACGGTTAGAATATCATTGTGATTGTCCAACTGAGAGATAATACTCTGGTCTAGACTGATGGGTGGAACTGACCACAGAAGAGTGAGTGCACAGATATTTAGCTAATTAGAAAATGGAGTAAAAAACACCTGAGGACTGACGGGATGGTAAGGGAGGGGTGAGGGAAGGGGGGATGCTAAAGGTAATAGGTCTGTTTCTAAGCAGTGATTGCAGCCCAGTTCAAACGGGCTTAAGCCTGAAAGGAAATGGACTGATTCAAGTACAGGAAAGTCCTGGGAGTAGATGAGATGCTTCAGACATGGCTGGATCTAGGCATTCGGATGATGTCTTTAGGAAGAGGTCTCTTTCTGATTGGTTTATCTGCTGCTTTGGCTTCACTTTTGTCCTCAGGGTGGCAAGATAGCACCTGGCAGTTCCAGGTCCACATCCTCATAGGGCAATAACTCCAGCAGAAGAGATTACCTCGGTATTTTCAGGAAATATCATTCCTCCAGAAGCAAACAGACCTAGGGTGGGGAAGAAATCTGAGGAACTATTACAAACACAGTGGGGAATGGATGCTAGGCAAATGAGAATGACAGTACTTCTTACAGGTAACAACTAGAACCTTCACAGGCACAACCAAGTGGCCAGTGGGGTCATGTGCTAGAGGAAGAATAAAGTGTTGAGAGGAAAGTTTGCACGTGTTCCTTTTGAGGCGTATTAAACTTACACATCTAAATGTCAAGTAGGCAGGTGGATACGGTGTCCAAGACTCAGTAAAAAGCTGTTGGCAACAGTACAGTTTGGGAGTTATCCGTACACAAGGCATGGATAAGGTCATCTAAGAAGTGTGTCAAATAAGAAAAAAATTAAAAGATGAGTGGAAGAAGAAAAAGAAGCTGCAGAAGCTGCAGAACAGAATGCAAAATGTGTGGTCAGCCAGTGAAAAGGAAACCTTGTGGGGACAGTACTGTACAAGTTCAAGATGTTTCCTGAAGATGAGTATGGAACGTCTGGGTGCTATACCTTTGAGAGATCAAATAAAATGAGTGTCCATTGAACCAAACAACCTGGAGATCACTGGTGAGGTTGGTCAGTGGACCAGGTTGGACCGACAGATGGGGAAGGAACCCAGATTTGATAAGAGGCTGAAGAGTGAAAAAGAATTTTAAAAAATGGCAAAGAAGACAAGTATCCTATGAATGGGTGGATGCTGACAAAATAACAGCTAGGGAATGAGATGAGGTCTAATGAAGGTTCTGTGTTTCATCTTTTTTTTTTTTTTTTGACAGACTTGAACTTTTTAGGGAGGAATGCTGGAAATACACATACTAAAAGATAGAAGAAAATGGGATCCAGAGCACAACGGATGGAAAGAACTTAGAACAAAGAAGGACCACCCCCTTCACTAAAAATGGAAGGGAAAAAGATGAATACTGATTCAGGAATCAGAAATACTGAATACTGATTCAGTGTGTACATCTCATGGCCAGAAGATCAAGTCATTTCCACATGCTGGCTTCTGTTGTCTCTGTGAAGTAGGAAGTCACCTCCTTCCAATGAAGAAGGGATCTGAGGTTTGGAGAGAGAAGACCTGAAACAGTACAGAAAAACAAACTAAAGATAGGTCTCAGAGCAGTGCCTCTGGCCCAGCAAAAAGCTGACTTTGGCATTAATCTGATCAACTGATGATTTCTTACAGCAGCTCCCATCAGCCTGAGTGCCAAACCTGAAGATATGGACAACTGGTTGGCAAATGTGATGGAAGAATACAGTAAAATGGCGTTGATGGCTGAGTAAAACCCTACCCTAACACTCTCCACAGGGTCTCCATGCAATGGAGAGCCTTGCTATGTCTAGGTTAGTGAAACGACAATGGGGGGTGGATGCCTGATTTCTACTGACTTTGCATCTTCAGAATGTGTTCTCTCTCTCTCTCTTTTTTTTTTTAAGATTTTATTTATTTGACAGAGAGAAACACAGCTAGAGAGGGAACACAAGCAGAGGGAGTGAGAGAGGGAGAAGCAGGCCTCCCGCCAAGCAGGGAGCCCGATGTGGGACTCGATCCCGGGTCTCCGGGATCATGACCTGAGCCGAAGGCAGTCGCTTAACCAACTGAGCCACCCAGGCACCCCCTCATAAGCTTTTATTGAGTGTAAAAGACCATGATTGACAGGCTGGACCATGGAATCCATTTGGGTAGAGAGGAAGGTGAGGAGAGGAGGGTAGCAAAAATAGGAGCAAAATAGAAGGACCCCAAAATGGAAGAATGGGTGTAAAAAACAGAAATGGTTGGCCATCTGCAACACAGAGTCAGCCTGAGGATGGAGAGAAAGTCTTGCACCCAGGCAACAGGAGGAGTCCCATCCACCACTTGTTAACCCATGTGGTCTTGCCTCTGCTTCAGATTCCTGATTTAAAAATTGGGAAAAATGGTATCTTTTCTGCTCACCTCATCAAGCTGTTGTCAGCGATCATGTAAAGTGCTCTAAAAGTGTGGGCTGTACTAGAAAACAAACTCATATGTCTCTTTTTTCCATTGTGGTGAAGAGGGGGTGGGTGGAAAAAGAGGTGGTTACCCAAGAACTCACTACTGAGTAGCACTGGCCTGGTGTGTGCACCGGGCTTGGGTTTGGGGAGAAAAAACAAGCTGTTCATACTCTGCCTCCAGCTGTTGCTACTTACTACTTACTAACAAGCCGCTCTTCAGCATCACTGTGGTTCTATTTTAATTTTTCAATTGTTTGTTTTTATTCCATAACAATCTAACCTTCCTGGAGCATTCAGACACACTAAGATATTAGATCAGGGCACGTGGCCAGAGTACTCATGCTTCAAGTGTTAGTCTATAGATAACCCCATCTCTCCCCAATGCAGCCACTGTTGTTTTAACCCTTCATTCATCTTCTCTTTGTTCTCTTTTTCCTACGAATCCCCTACTCTGGGGAAAAAAAAAAAAAAAAAAAAAAACAGAACCTTTTCTTCCTGTGATTGTCTCTATTGCAGTAAATGGCACTATGACTCATTCAGCTGTTCAAGCCAAAAACTTGGGATTGTTTCCTGATTCCTGCCTTTCCCTGATATCCAATCCCCTGGTAGGTCTGGTTGACATGACTTCCAAGAACAATTCACTTTTCATGGTCCTGACCATGATCACCAAAGCCCAGTAACCATCATCTCTCAAAGGCACAGCTGCAATAATGCTTACTCGGTCTCCCTGTTTCCATGTTTGCCTGCCTATCACCTATTCTCCCATAATCCATTCTCTAGAGTTCTCTTTTCCAAAGCGTATGTCATGTATCACCCAGAATAAGAACTGAAGAACTGTCCCCCACCCCCACTTCACTCAAGCTACCCTAGCCTCCGCTGAGTCCTTGAACTTGCCCAGCTTATTTTGGCCTTGAGTCCTTAGCCACAGCTGTCCTCTTGCCTCTCTGAAGGTTGTTCTCCTGATTCTCATGTAGCTGGTTCTTTCTCGTCAGTCAAATCTCAGATTGCCACCTCCTCAGAGAGTTTCTTCCCTGAACACAGAGCCAAAAGTGGGATGAATGATTTTGTCCATCTCACAGAAATATATACATCCTTTACCCTGCCCTTTCTTGTCTACCCCTCTTTTCCTTTTCACCCTTAAAGAGTTCTCTTTAATCCATTTTTTAAGTTAGCTTTGGGTTATATTAAACATCACTCGGAATTCACCAAGTACCACTTGTGTGGCTAGATTAGTGGTACAAACATAGTCCTCCCTTCCCCTTCCTTCTCTTCATTCCTCTTTTTCTTCTTTCCCTCCCTTTCTCCTTCCTTCTCTCTCTTCCTCCATTCCATTCCATAATCAACCCATCAGCTACCATGATATAGCAGAGTCACATTTCAAAACATAAAGGTAGCTATGATATAAAGAAAGGAGTACTTGACTTGAAGTCCAAACACTTGGGAGAAACTCTATTTTACTCCTATTTCTCAATCTCAGTTTTCCTACATTTGAAGTGGTAATAAAAATTACTATTTCACAAATTGTTCTTGAGTGAGGTGGTAAGTGTGTCAGTTATCTACTGCCACAATAATGCCATATAACAAACCACCTCAAAGCTGATTGGCTTAAAACAGACATTTACTAGTCTCATTCTTCTTTGGATCAGCTGGCCAGCTTTGCCGATCTGGCCAAGGCTCATGCATGTATTTGCACAGCTGGGCCTAGCTGGTCTAGGATGGCCTTCAGTGTGTGTGTGTGTGAGGGGGTAACTCACCTCTGTTGCCTATGGTCTCTTATCTTCCAGGCTAGTTTAGGCTTGTGTTTCTGGTGGTGGCAGGGCCACATTTCAAGTATCTGCTTGCACAAAGTGTGCTGGTATCCCATTGTCTAAACAAGTCACATGGCCAAGACCACTGCCAAAGAGTATGAATGTAACAGAAGTACGAAAACCCACTGCTAATAATGCTATCAATTCTCCACAATGAGAATGAGTCATGATGACATGTAGCCTCCTCCTCTGGGGAGCTTTTCTTGGTTTCTCTCAGCACTCTTTAATTGCCTTCCATCACAAATATTATTCATGAATATTTACTGAATCTCTAAGCTTCTCTAGACTCTAGGCGCTGGAGTGCTGCACACACAACAGTAAATGTGACCAAGTCCACTGCATTGCAGTAGGAGAGGACAGAGTGAATAAGTAAATGCATGAAAATATACATAATTCCATATACTGATAATGTGCTTTAAGAATACTGCTTTGTAGTTATTTAAAGCATGCCAGTCTTTTCCTCAATGCTGGGATCTCCCTAGGGCAGGGACCAAGTATTTTCATGACCTCTCCACTCCTTAGCACAGTTGTCTGGCCCACAGGTGCTCAATAAATAAGAAACTACAAGTAGGTAAAAGGGGCCTGCAGAAGACATGGTAATGAAGGGTGTTAAGCCAAGAACTTTCCCATGGCAGTAGCTATTCATTCTTGGGCTCTTGTTCCTTTCAATACTCATGGGAAGACACAGAGATGGTCCTATCTTCCCGACCCTCCTGACACAGATGTCCATCACCCAGTAGTGACTCTGACCAACAGTTCTGGCAACATTTGTCTAGTTCTGTTTCTCCCCTAATCCAAAGAAGCATCGCTCTCCATATCTCAGCACTTGTCTATCTCGATAGTCAACTGTGGTGGCAAAGTCAGAGAGGACAAGGGACACGGGGGCCTGGGTGCTTGCTGCTTCCATTGGGGATTGTGAAAATGGAAATTAATGATTTTAAGCAGAAAGTTTCCACATTACCTCACCTCTCTCAATGTGAGTCAGAAGTAGCCTTGGACTACAATTTACCCATTTTACTAATAATCATTAGAGTCCCTCCTTTGTCCGGCTTGGTTCTAGACCCTCTATTTCAGTGTTATTAAGAGCCTCTTTCCCAAGACTAATATGTCTACTTGAAGACACTGGTTAGTTTAGAAAGCACTGATGTGGCTACTTGTCAGGTTTTGAAATGCTCAGCCACTAAGTCTCCTTCCTACATTGGGGATATCCTCACAGCATGAGTCTTGGTAGAAAGCAGAACCTGCCTCCCAACTAGAAACTGAAAAGGCCATAGCTTTCCTTCTTCTCAATGGCAGGGGTTGGATGTGCATGTGACTAAGCCCAGTCAGTAAGATGCTCCTGCCTGGGGCAGTGGCACATTCTTTCCTTATTTACCAACATAGCAGAGGTAACAGCATTAGTAGTAAATGGTGTCCTATAACTAATATCCAGTGGAACTATCTGGTATGGGCTGAATTGTGTTCCTCCAAATTCTTATGTTGAATACTTAACCCCAAGTATCTCAGAATGTGACCTTGTTTGAATATAGAATCTTTACAGAGGTAATCAGGTTACAATGATGTCATTAGGGTGGGCAGTAATCCAACATGACTAGTATCCTTATAAAATGGGTAATTTAGACACAGAGAACATGCATAGTGGGTAAAACAGTATGAAGATACATACAGAGAGACTGCCATGTAAATATGAAGATGGTCCTCTATAAGCCAAAGACAGAGACCTACCACAGACCCTTCTGTCAATGGTCTTCAACCCCTCAGAACTGTGAGACAATAAAATTCTGCTGTTTAAGCCTCCTGGTCTATGGTACTTAAATATGCCAGCCTTAACAAACTAATTCACCATCCTCACCAGAAAATTCTTGTATCATGGTTTTGTCTGTTGCCCTAGCCTCCTTAGATTGCTGGTTCTCCATCTTCAAGGCTTTTCTGAAGCAATTAAGTATCTCTTCAAGAAATTACTTTTTGAGTAAGTTAGCTGAAGCTTATTATTTACAACTAAGAACCCAACTAATACAAATACCATGTTCTGAAGAGTTTTCCCCCAATAGGTAAATCTGGCTTCCTTTATCCACCTCTCTCATTGAAACAGATCCTACTCCTGAGCTCCATAGTCCAACCAAAGTTTTATAGGATTGGCATATCTGCTCTTCCTCTGTGGTTGGTGGGCTTCTAAGTAACTTCTACTCTAGTCCTACTTCTTCCTTCTTTCACATAATATAAATGCAGTTTTCTTCTATGTCTCCCCTCAAAGTTGACTGATCTGTTGACCTTCTTCACTGAAAACAACTAGGATCAGATGGTTGAAGTTATATTACAGAGGGAGATGTGCCACCTGACCCATGGTGTGCTCTGCCAATATCAACAGGCTATTCTCCAGCCCCAGCACCTCATAGGCATTGACATTAAATGGGACATTGCAATTTTATTCCTGCTATAGTGTGTGTTGTAAGTAAGCTACTCTATGGTCCTTACTTTGGGTTCAGTCACATTATCATCATAACTGAACTCTTGGCTTGCTAATACATTTTGATACAATAGCCAGGTTAAATCTATAGCAATAGTGTTCTATTCCTTATAAATATCTGACACTGAGGCTATGTAACCAGTGGTTGGGTGAAGCTATCTTACCTGAACAGAAGTTTGCATAGAATCAAAAGGCTGGTGAATTAAAAAATTTATTTTGCTGGTAGTGCTGGTATTTCACACTTCAGGGGCCAAGGGGGAAAAAAAAATCAGAGGAGTGGAAATTAGTAAGCCCGAGCCCTCTACTTCAAGTTCAACACAGAGAAGAGGGAAGAGGGAAAAGGCTGACAGAGTATGATGCCAGCTAGTTATTGCCCCTATTTCTACTTCCCACAAAAGAATAGGGAATTCATGTTTGTTAGGGAAGAAAGATGCGCTAGACATAATGCTGACTGCTTCACAAATATTATTCTATTTAGTTCTTACAACAGCCCTCCAAAATCACTACTACCATTGTCATTCCCATTTTATAGATGAGCAAATATGTTTTCACAGTTAGTTGGCCAAGCCAATATCATATATTACTCCAAAGATTGTTCTTTCTACTACACAGGGAAAAGAAGATGCTGTCAGCATTGAGAAACCCAAGAAGGAACAGAGTTCTGTTTGCTCAAACAGAGTAGATGTAATTAAATAGGACAGGAAAGTCAAGTTGCTTCTCAGAGAAGGCAACAAAACTGGATTGCATTATCACCTCTCATTACTCTCTTCTATCAACTCATCTCTGACAACCCAGTAGAATAGCCATCTTCTGGGGGTTATGCCTGTTTAACATTTAGGATTTGATTTGTTCTATCCATTTGAGGCATTTTGTTTCTTTTCCACTCTGCTTCTCTCTGGCTGTCTCTTTTATAGTTTATAGTTTGAGTATTTGGTATATATTCTATAGCCATTGACGGTTGGGACCTCTTCTTCTGTCTGGAGAAAAAGAGTATGGATGGTATATAAGGCAAAAAGTTCTTTTCTCCCTTTCTCCTTTGTTCCTCCCATGATTAATAATCTGGGTGAGCAATCTTGAGCAAACCACTTAGCTCTTGAAACCCGATCTTTTCATTTATAGAGATGATGGTACCTTGTGTGTCTGATGGCAGGGGCACAACGCAGAGCATTTCTTGAACCTCTACTCCCTCCACAAGAGGTGTTACTCAAAACAAACAGTCTCTTTCTGTTGACATGAATAATTAAGTGTTATTCCAATGACATGCCTTAAAAAGAGACATCTTCTAGTGGACATTCTTCTGAATGGCAGTTATGACTGGTAAATGCACCAGTCTTGGGGTGGTGGGAATCGGACATCCCTGTCTGCAGGCCCATTCTGCATGTGTCACTGGTCACAGCTTACCCCACTCCCCCAATGCTGTACTTAAAAATTGGTTTCTGGGACACCTGGTGGCTCAGTTGGTTAAGCATCTGCCTTTGACTCAGGTCATGATCCCGGAGTTCTGGGATTAAGTCCTACATGGGGCTCCCAGCTCTGCGGGGTGTCTGCTTCTTCCTCTGACTTTCTCCCCTCTGATGTTCTCTCTCACTCTCTCTCAAATAAATAAAATCTTTAAAAAATTAGTTTCTGAAATCTTTTTATTTTCCAAATTACACAGGGAAAATGTTTTGCTTCTAGCACCACTAACAACAGGGCACAAAGCACACTTTGACCTAGAAGGGAAGGGCAGAATCATTTGGGAGGTGGAGTTTGACCCACTCTCATTCATTTTTCAACCAAACACCTCCATACTGAGCCTTCCAAAAATATCATGGGAAATTCTTTAGGCAATTTTCATGGTTGAGATATTTGAACTTCCTATTGAATAGAGAAAGCAAGAAGTCATACTTGGCCTCTCTCTTGCCAGAGCACAGTAATGGCCTTTCCACTGGGGGCACTTATTTGGAGCATGAATTTGAGGCTCTAAACCCAAGAGGGTCTCTGGTGGGGGTGAGATGGAGCTGCATCTTTGTGAATGCTGTAAGCTACCCTAGTGCGCACTTCCTTTCTTTGCATGGAACAAAGGTGGTGGAGCTAAATGATAAATGAAGACTCCTTTATGTAGCAAGGGAAATAACCTACTGTTATGGTTGGAACTCTCTATTAGACTTTTTTTTTTTTTAATTAGAGGGGCTCTAGGACTTACATGGAGATACGAACCAGAATTGTTAAGGCCTTGATGATGCCGAGTTTCCTAGTGAGAAGCTGTTACTCTCTTTTTAAAGGAAGATGGTGGTGGTAGTAGTGGTATTCCCAATAACCACAACAATAATAGTATTACTTAACATGATTAGGTATTCAGTAAGTTTCAATAATTTTAAAATACTTTATGTGTACTGACTCATATATTCCCATAATAACCCCAGGAGTTAAATGCAATTATTATCCACACTTAACAAATGAGAAAACTAATCAACAGAGACTTTCCACATAGTCACACAACTGGAGTCAGGATTTGAACTCAAAAAATCTGGTTCTAAAACCCACGTGTTTTAACCACTACACACACACACAAACACACACACACACACACACACACACACATACACACACACACAACAAAAGCCCAGTGGTTTCCACCTCCCCTGAGATCTCCCCAGGGCCATCTCTGCCCTGTGACTTTTTTTTTTTTTTAAAGATTTTATTTATTTGACAGAGAGAAACACAGCCAGAGAGGGAACACAAGCAGGGGGAGTGAGAGAGGGAGAAGCAGGCTTCCCGCTGAGCAGGGAGCCTGATGTGGGACTCGATCCCAGGTCTCCGGGATCATGACCCGAGCCGAAGGCAGTCGCTTAACCAACTGAACCACCCAGGCGCCCCTCTGCCCTGTGACTTTCAATGGCACCTCTTCAGGTAATCCCTGCTCACTGAAGTTGTCCCTAGTGATACCTCTCCTTGGACACAGTCTCATCCCAGGGACTTTCCAGCATGTGCTCCCCTGGGGAAGTTTCTGTAACTGGAAGTGGCTTCCATCACCACCTCTTGTCATGGTTGCCGCCAATGAATGGTAGTTCCAGGCATCCATTCCAGCCAACACATTTTTTAGAGTCCTCATGGTATCTGCTGCTCCTTTAGCAATACCCAAGTATCTCAGTCCTTGTTAGCACAACTTCTAAATTGTAGTTTACTGGATCTATAATGTCCCACAGCTCTTTCAAGGAACTTATTGGAATAGTGGAGTATCTTAAAGATGGCATCAAGAAGCAAGTCTACTTCATCTGCCTCTTGGTCTTTTGAGTACAGCACAGATCCATTTGGCTTATAGGGCCCAATAATTACACTTGTATATACCTGTGTATATACTACTTTTGAATTTATAAAGTTCTTTTAAAATTCATTATCTTGTCTGATCTTCACCCTAACCCTGTGAGACTATTATGTGCTCCATTTTACAGATGAGAAAATTGAAGCTCAGAAAGCTTAAATGTCTATTTTAAGATTGTTATCCTAAAGTCAGAGCCAGGAGTAAATCTAATCTTAGAGTGCTAATTTCACCACACCCCTACAAAGGGTATTATCAATCTTTTAATTCTTTAACTTTATGGGCAAAATAGTGTCCTGTTGTTTTAATTTATACCACTTTGATCATACCTAAGGCTCTTTTGTAGTTCTTTCTTTCCTACTGCCCATGCCAATTTTTTTTTTGAGTGTTTATCTTTTCTGAATTGACTAATAAGAAATCTTGCTGTAAGGGAGATGTTGAATCTTTATCCATCACATATTTTGCAAATATGCTTTCCAGTCTGTCCTCTGCCTTTAATGTTTATTTTTAGCATATACAGAAATATAAAATCTTTATGTTGTCAAACTTATCTGCTTATTTCTTCATAGCTTCTGCCTTAAAAAAGCCTTCTTGACTAAAATCATGCATTTTTTTCCTACTTAGATGGTAGTTTTACTTTTATATTTAAGTTCTTAGTACACCTGAAATGTATTTAAGTGTATAATATAAGCTAAGGTTTCAACTTGGAGTTTCTGAACTGAACAAAGTTATCCCAGCATAATTCATTAAATAATGCTTCCTCCCACTAATTTGACCTTCATCGTATTTTATAAAAACAATTTATATTTGGGTCTGATCTGGGGCTTTTTACTGACTTCCTGTGATATGTTAATCCTGATTCCAGTCCTACCCTCTCTCCCCCATCACCCCCCACCCCCAGAAGCACAGACCATAGAGCCTGCACTCCTGTCTCAGCAGCTCTCCCTTGGGCACAAAGAGTCTTGGCATCAGCAACTCGGGCCTTGTCACTTGTAGACAAGCCATGACTCTCAGCCCTAAATCAGAAGACACAGACAGCAAAAAGATGCTTCCTTTAATTGTGTGTGTGCATGTGTGTCTGTGTGTGTGTGTTTTCTGAGGTTCTCAAAATCAGAAAGCCATTTTCTACCTGTGACTTTGTTACTGAATACTGAATCTAGAATCTGAGGCCATTCCCTTAGTGACTGTTCTCATTCAGAGAATTCTTCCTTATTCAAGAAAAGTTTTGCTCCATTTAATGTGGGCTTTTGTGGAGAAGATTCTGCAGCCCTCATTTTCTCTTAAGGTGTGCAGGTCATGAGGAAATGTGGGAAAACATGAGAATTCAAGACCTAAGCAACTGCATGTACAGAAATTTAACATTAATCTGGGAAGTTGGAGACCAAATTTGTGTTTTTTTTAAATCCCTGTGAAATACTCATTTCTGTGCAATTTATGGTCTGGTTCAAGTCACTTAACCATACAATAAGAAATATGAAAATTTCTTTTATCATAAAACGTTGCATCTGAAATGGACCCTGGACATCTTCTAGTTCAACCTCTTTGTTTTTATAGATGTGGAAACTGAGGCCCAGAGAATTTATATGACCTACTCAATAGGTCAGGGCCAAGATTAAAAAGAGGGTAACTCTGGGGCACCTGGGTGGTTCAGTTGGTTAAGCGACTGTCTTCGGCTCAGGTCATGATTCTGGAGATCCGGGATCGAGTCCCACATCGGGCTCCCTGCTCGGCGGGAAGCCTGCCTCTCCCTCTCTCACTCTCCCTGCTTGTGTTCCCTCTCTGGCTGTGTATTTCTCTGTCAAATAAATAAAATCTTTAAATAAATAAATAAATAAATAAATAAATAAATAAATAAATAAATAAAAAGAGGGTAACTCAGACTACACTCTGCCCCTATCCCTTTGGCTCAATATATGGGAGATTAATAAATCAAACAATTCTGTCTACCACAATTAGATTAATATTCATTATTTTTTTAAAGATTTTATTTATTTATTTGAGAGAGAGCGAGAGAATAAGCATGAGTGGAGGGGAAGGGCAGAGGCAGAGGAAAAATTGGACTAGATCCCAGGACCCTGGGATTATGACTTGAGCTGAAGGCAGATGCTGAACCAACTGAGCTACCCGGGGCCCAAAATTCAGAATACGAGTGAGGACACAGGCTCAAAGTGGAACAGTTCTTACAATTCATCAATTTAAATATATACCGTAAATCGCTATAAACAAAACCTCCCGCGACTCATTCCTTTTCTGTCTTTCTCTTTCACCTTTCCCTTTCTCTCTTACTTCTTTCTTCCTCCCTGTCTTCCCCCTTGCTCTGGAACCTCTCCTGCCTGCCAAAAATAAACCTCGCCTCACAGGCAGCTTCTTGGAGCCCCCACAGTACATTTGGCTGGAATGCGTGCGCCTCTCCTGTGTGGGCGGCAATCATTCTGCAGCCTCTTCTAGCAAGCTGGGGTTCCGGGTCCCACGGTTCAGGCAGGAACAAGGCAAGGTAAAATGGGTTACAGCAAAACAGGACATGGACATGCTTGTGGACTCAGAGCTCTACCCATGTAACTCAGGCCTTCAGATAAGCTTGATTCCAAGTCCTCCCGTGCACAACCTCGGCAATTCCACTAACCTCCCACTGGATCTGGTTCTTAGCCACCAAGACCTAGGCTGCCGGAGCACTGCTCTCCTACCAGGGACCTCTTCCTTCCCTGGCCTCAGGCAGCAGAGGAGCCAGAAGAGGTCTAAGGGAGGAAGGGGGGTGTAACTTGTTTGTGTTCACGTCTCCATAATTGCACCCCCACTTCTGTGTGAACAGCCCTACTCCACTAGAGCCATGTGTGAGGGCTCCCTTCCCAGAAGCTAGGCCCGAGGTGGAGCTCAATGGTCCATCTTTCATGTAAAGATGGCTCTCAAGTCAAATCTAGAGAGAAAGAAGCATGCTTCTTTCACTCTGCTCACTGACTTTTCTGTCCTTTTGGGTTTTCTTTTCTTTTTAGATTTATTTATTTATTTGAGAAAGAGAGAGAGCATGAGCAGAGGGAGAGGGAGAAGCAGACTCTACTGAGCAAGGAGCCCAATGCGGGACTCGATCCCAGGACCCCAGGATCACGACTTGAGCCGAAGGCAGAAGTTTAATCGACTGAGCCACCCAGGAACCCCTCCTTTTGGGTTTTTATCCACATCACATAGAATGCCACTTTCAAATGCACTTTTAAGCTGCACTGAGATGGACTTGCTTAGAGAATGAACAACCCTCTTCTTTCCAAAGCCCCAGGCCTGTTGCATGTCACCCAAAATGCTCATCATTTTTTTCATCAAACATTTATTGGTAGGCTGTTAGGTGCCAGTCACTGTGAAAGGCTTTGTGTGTATAAAAGCAAATAAGACGCAGTCTCTGCTCCTAAGACCAACCCTTCCGCCATCCCGCATTCAGGAAGGGACAGAGAAAAGGACGTGAACAAATGTTAACAGAAGCACTTGCACTGGGGCTACAACTGTACATCCATGGGTCCAGATATGTTTGTCTTCATTGGCCAACTTCCCACATAAAAATATAAAAAGGGAATACCCACTAAAGAGCAAGATATACTTAATGTTAACAATTACAAATGAAAACATCACTTCTACTTTTAAAAGGATTTAGAACATTTTCATGAGCTCCTGAAAGTATCATGGGCCCTTGCCTTTCCGTCCCCTATGCCCACAGGGAGACGCTGGCCCAGCACACCAGTTGTATCTGCCTCCCTGTTTTGGGTAACTCGGCACTACCTCTTTACACCTTCCTTCTCTTTCTGACACTAAGAATGCCCTTATGATGGTAATTCTACATTTGATTTCCATCCCTTGAAACCATATACATTGACAAAGAACTGCACTGAAATCACCTTTAAAAGCATGTATTCTAAATTTATCATGAGAGCAGCCACAAATATGTCTGCCTAATAATCACAGCTGAAATGTCTTTTGTCTTCACTGTGTGAGCAACACTAGCTCACATAATAACTCATTAAGGTGACCACCCAAAGGGGTATAGAACAGCCATTGCCCTCAATGGCCGGATTAAGAGCCAGAAGCACTCAGAGGTTAAATACCTTATTCTGGGGCCACACAACTAGCCTGGGTTTGAATCTGTCAGGCTCCAGAGCCTTAACCACTCTGCTAGATGACCCTGGACACACATCACACAGGCTCTTTCTCCGCAATTGTGAATTTTCTACCCTCTACAAAACTGCAGCCCACCAGGAGCCCAAAGCCCAAAGGCTAGGAACCTGTACACCTATACGTAGGGTAAAATTTCTAACTTTTTATAGCATTCAGCTGCCACTGGGACTCATTTAATACATGAAATATTCCTATTTCAGGGATTGTCTTATGGGAACAGAGGAGCCATGCTTTCTCCATGTGCCCTCAAGCTCCTTCTTGTAGCTGAACATGAGCCAATGGAATGAGAAGCCATGACACTCGCAGCCTGTCCTCCCTAAGCCCTGAAATGCCTGGAGAGATCGAAGCACACCCCCCTTCCCCACGCTCTCCTAGACCCCTGCCTTGTTCATTGGCTGTCAGACTGAAATTATAGCTAGCACCGTCCTGGAGTCCTGGATTGTGCCTTTTACCAACAATGAAGATTCACACAGAAAGGATTTAGGTAAAAAAGATGACATGTTAGCTCCCAGGCCCCCAGTGCCAGAACAATCCTAGTTTGACAAACAGGAATTTATGTAATCACAAGACTCACAACACTTTTAATTTCCAAAATGGTATTACAACCAGCACAACCAGCCTGCCTAGGTAAGTGCCAAAATAGTCTTCCCTGAGCCCTCCTGAGAGCTTTGAGGTGACAGAAAATATCCTCTTGAAATGATACAGTTACTTCTAGAACTATAGCTGCACCACAGGAGGAAGAATGACAGGAAGGAAGCATTTCAACTGAGATGTACACCATGGTGGAAGGGACGAGACAACTGACTCATACACACAGGTTCTGGTCCAGAAATAGTATCTGCTTACTGAAAACTTTAGTATATAACCAAAAGCAATGATAGAAAATTATTACTTTCTTTGTACAGAGAGGCGGAGCTGGACAACAACAGCTATGACTGGATAATATCATATACACCAGTGGAGGAAAATACATGAAAACTGACCCAGAAGAGTCCACGAGACCACCACTTGGTCTCGAGTGGGTGACCAGGAACAAGTTGACAGATGAAAGATCATGTGACCATCTAATACAACATCGCTCCCTTTCTTAAAAAGGACCAAAGGACTATCTGTTTTTAAAAATCAGTTCCAATTCCAAGGCCATCTACCGTAAATCACTGCCTCTGTATAAAGAAGTGCTTGACCACTTAGTCAGAGTTCCTGGAACGAGATTCCAGGCAGAGGCAAATGCTGAAGTCGGGGCATGTAGATAGGTGACAGATGGTGGATTATAGTCTTTCAACACATAACCGTAACCTGATACACTGCCTGAGTTTATTTTCAATTCCATACACAAGGGCTTATTGTTTATAATAAGCTCTCCTCCAAACCCACTTCCAGGAAAAGATTCTCTGTGTGTGTCACCCAGCATCACTTCCTGGGCTGCACGGTAAACATGAGGGTTCCAAGACCCAAGCCCAAGCGTTAAATGCCAAAAATTGGGGTGGGGGGTGGGGGGGTTGAGATTTCCAGTCCTTGCTACTATTTATGTAAGTGTCCTGTCTCATCTGGTCTCAGATGCATCTTAGATGCATTACTTAGAAATTGCAGCCCTCCTTCTATTTTCTCACCTGGAATGAAAACCAATGTACGTTTCACCAAGCCATCCCTACTTGTTAGAAAAGGAGGGCAGAAAAGAAAATTTTGTCTCACAGGTTGGGTTTCTATCTCAAGGTGGGAAAACTCAATAATTTGCACTCAAAAGTAAACAAGCCACACTCACCCCCTGCCTAGGAGATGTGTAAACATAATTGGGCAATTCTAATTTTCTTCTTGGTACTGTGTTCATGTTCTGAGTCAACTCTTGTCTTCTCTCTCTTTACTTTGAAGCTAATGAATGCAGGCCCCTGATTCCATCTGAGATCATGTAATTCCACTGGGCTTTGCAGAAGGCTTGGGGTCCACAAAGGGACATGAATTTGAATGAACACAAATTCTAGCTATATGACTCGAACTAAAATGTGAGGCAGAGAACAGCTCTGAGATTCATGAACATCAATTTACTTGGGGGAGAAGCTGGATAAAACTTTGAGTTTGGTCTCAAAATAGCCTGGACAATTTTAGTTTTCTGACAGCATTTGGTGGCAAGCCTGTTAAAGAACACCATCTTGAATTTTCCCATTTGTGTGCTGTAGATAGCATATCATCTGGACACACCCAGACCGACAGAAGCATTAATCACCAAGGCACACCTGGCATGGAGCAGAGATGTGAGGAGAGGAGCAGACAGAGTTTTAGAGGGACCGCAGACCCTGCATTTTCTACATTCTGCCTATGAGACTGGTTAATAGCTTTCGCTACTGCTCACCCAGAAAGGATCTACGTATAGTGGTTAAGAGCCCGGATGCTACTACAGTCAGGACATGATTCTGAATCCCAGCTCTGCCATGCACTGTCTCTGTGGCAAGGGACAGGTTCCTTAACTTCTCTGAGCCTTAGCTCTGTAGGGAGATAAGTACACTAGGACTAGCACAGTACTGCACATGTCAGGGCTCAGGGCTCTTCCTCTCCTCCCCTCCCCTTTCCACTGAGTATTCACGTATAGAAAGAAAGTACTCAATCAGTTCTCACAAACCATTACTATTCACACAAACAATTACTGGCAGCCCAACGATGCCAAACTTAAAATTATTATCTTTATTATTGTTTGGGAGAAGGCCGTTTAGAAGTTGCTGTTTCTGATTCTACTTATCAAATCGCTTTGATGGAGACACTTTTGTTCTGGACGGAGCCACACGAGAGGCTCAGCAGACATAAGGCTAGTGCTCACCCACTGTTCTCACAGAGAGCTTGTAACCAGGTATTCTCTGGCTTGACAAAGTCTTGATGCTTGGCTGCTCGTGGCAATGGCATTAGTCAGTGTCACTCCTTCACATACCAGTCCCATATTTATAATGTGATTCTTTGAGAGCCAAAGAGAAATGGGAATCAGAGTCCTTACTTTAGATATGCCAACTTACTAGAACATCTCCCAAACACTGAAATCTTTTTTTTTTTATTGTTACTTAAATTTTTTCTTCCAGTGTTCCAAGATTCATTCCCCACTCCCCACACCCAGTGCTCCACGCATTAGGTGCCCCCAGTACCCACCACCAGGCTCTCCCATCCCTCCACCCCCCTCCCTCCAAGTCCCTCAGTCTGTTTCTGTGTCCAAAGTCTCTGTTGTTTCATTTCTCTCCCTGGATTACCCTACTTCCCATTTCCTCACTTACTTGCGGTGCATGAAGGGTAACCTGGAGGACAGTGGGAGAAGGAAAGTAAACACTGAAATCTTTTTAATTGAACTAATTTAGTAGGAAAAGCCACTGGGGTTGGGCACATTTGAGGGCCCTAAGCTTAAGAACAGGGTCAAGATTATCCAAGAGGAGAGCTGGTCTGGCACTGATATATCCTTTCCAGATGGAGTCACCTTGACACCATGACCATGCCCAGTGGCAAATGGCTGAGTACGTGAGAAAAGAAAACTGATCACAAAGACTCCTCTTGCTGGAACCCAGCATGCTATGGCCCAGAGCCCCATGCCTGAGTAGAACGTGGCATTCCAGCGAGAAGCACTCTGCCCTGCCAAGTCCCCCTGATGCCTAGACAGTTGATTACAGCATCCATCCCCTCTGCCTGCACTAGACTGAAGGACTGATGTTCTCAGTAGCAACACAGCAAGAGCTTGCATTTTCTTCCACGAGTGACTGTGTTGGCCTGTGTGGACATGGGTGCTTAGATTTTTCATGGCCAATGGCCAGAAAAGAAAGTAGAACCTTCTCTTTTCAGTGACAACAGGGAATTGGAATTATTATAAATTGAACACTCAAAGAAAGAAGTTATTTCATATCCCAAACCATTAAAGCAGGATATATTAGCTATGCCTAGGTATATTTGAGTTGACAGCCTTCATAACATCTGTTCTAAGTCCTTCGGCAAATCCTTAAACTAAAGAATGTGTGAAAATTGAAAATAGCCAGGAGCTACCTCACATCTTAGGAAGAGTTGTATCTCTACCTTACTGCCTTCTAGTCCAGATTTCCAAATGAGGAATGCGCCAAAATGGAGGTGAACTGGACAAGTCATTCCCCTTCGGTAGCTAATTTCTAATTCCTTTATCTCTGTAGTTTGTCCTTTGGCCAATTTAAATTAATTATGAAAACTTGTATTCAGTGTGAGGTTCCTGGCCTTCAGAGGCAGAAATGAAGTTGTATCAGAATGATCTTGTCTTAGCATTCTTTTTTTTGACACAGAGAAAGGGTGAGCAGAAGGACGGTGGAGCAGCAGGCAAGGAGAGAGGAAGAAGCAGGCTCCTGCTAAGCAGGCAGCCTGCAATGTGCCTTGATCCCAGGACCCTGAGATCGTGACCTGAGCCCAAAGCAGATGCTTGACTGACTGAGCCACCCAGGTGACCCTTGTCTTAGCATTCTTAAAGAAAAAGTCCGAACTAGCTCATTAGAAATCAATATGGTAAATATTCTTGTAATGGTATCATGAGCACATCAAGAACCAGGACCTTCATCCCAGCTTTGTTTAAAATAGGCCCAAAGATACCATTTAAATTGATTGGTTGTAATGCAAATTGTTGGGTTTTGTACAGCTATAAATAAAAGGCTCAGGCAAGGAAAAACCTTTGTTGGTATACAGAAATGTGATAGGAGAATGGAAATTTTATAATCTGATCAAATATAGCATTTTTTTTACCTGAAAATCTCAGAGCCATGCTCAACATCAATGCTGAACTTCGTAACACTGTCCGTGGGTGGAGAAGGTGCCAAACATTTGCTCACCAGTTGTGTACCGTAGCTTCCGTCATCAGCTGTGGGAGGAAACAAAAGGGAAGTTGCAGAACCTGAATTTAAATTCCTATCTCCCAATCTGCCATTCCCACCAGCATCCCCACGTGATCCTTGGCCGCTGGGACAGATGGATGGAGTTTAGGGGAGGGTGTGCATTTTGTGACTTGGTTGGCTGGTTCTTAGAATATGGCCTCGGATTGGACTTGATTGAAGGGAGACTTTTCCTCGGGGGGCCTGAGGAGTTACAGCGTGAGTAAGCTCTCCAGTCAGTCAGACACGGGTAAGGAAGACCTCTATGATCACAGTGCCATCAAGACCCTGGACACTCGCCCATTTGCCTCTTACAAAGTTTTGAGTATATAAAGTTTAAGAAATAAAACAAGCAAGCAAAGAGAAAAAGAGAGAGAGGCAAACCAAGAAACAGATCTTAACTATAGAGAACAAACGGAAGGTTATCAGAGCAGAAGGTTGGTGGGGGGGATGGGTGAAATAGGTAAATAGAGATTAAAGAGTGTGCTTGCTGTGATGAGCACCAGGTGATGTAGGAAGTCTTGAATCACTATATTGTACACTTAATATATAAACTAATATGACTATGTTAACAGAATTTAAAAGCTTTTTTTAAAAAATAGTCTTGATTGTCATGCTTATCGGGTACCCACCACTAAGCTCTTTAGGGAATTTAGGTTAGACACATACATGCTAGCAATCGTGCAAACCAAATTCCTTACTCTACTGACAAGCAAACTAGCCCAAAGTCACAGAGATAATGAACGACAGGTCCATGAACAAGAAAGATCCTGGTTTCATGATTCCTCGTGTTCTAGCACCTAACTCTTCCTTATGTAAAAACAATGGGATGTGACTTTTCTTCTGGAGGGGTTCGCAACAACAGGGTGGGAGGGAATGATGTTTTGATCTATCACTGAATGGTAGATACCTCAACATGAGAATGTAACAGGGATGAAACAGTGAATTAATATATGCCAAGCACTTGCAATCTACAAAGGATTTTATTATACATTTTCTCACATAATCCTTACATCAAATTATGAGAAATATCTAATCACCCATTTTATTGGGAAGAAAACTGAAGCTTTGTTCTGCATTCTCCATTTGCGTGTCCATGGAAGTGTACCTCTCTTTATATCTACTCCTCTGAGGACCTAGAATCAGTGGACTCCCAAAGAGGAGTGATTCTGGCAAAGGCTGATTGAAAAAACAAAGCCTAAGTAGGTGCACTGTACCTTTAGGTACCTCTAGGCACAGAGAAGCCTCAGTAGATGGAGGAAACACAGATTGCCTCCCCATGATTCTGTCACCATCCAGAGAAGGCTGGAAGCAGTGACACACCCACTTACCTGCAATCTCAAATGTAAATTGCCTAGAAAATTGAGCATGCTGAAGAGAAATTTTGCCACCTAAACCTGAAGCAGTGCCCTGTATTGAACTCTATTCTGGGCAAGGAGTAATACAGTACCTAGTGGGGAGCTCCTGAGTGTATAGCAGAGCCTGACACGCATTTTGTAAGTTTGGTCATTTCATGAAGAACTAACAGGCATCAGTGAAGGGGTGTGGTGATGGGTAGCCAGTATGCAGCTAAATGCAAGTGTTAAGGAAGAGTCAGGCAGAACAGAGTGAGGATCGGTGAGGCAGGGTAGTATATGGTGAGTTTAAGAAGAATGCTTTAAATAATGTGGTTTAAAGGATATGGCTGGACAGAGAGCAGGGAGAAGTTCTTTAGGGAAAGGGTGAAGGTAAGAGAAGGAAAATCCTATGCTTAGGTGGAACACAGAACATAAAACAGAGCACGGTAGCTGGAAAAGACAGTCTGGTAAGAACTGTATGTTGGGAAGTTTAAAAATACATAAACTCAGCCACCTTAGCCTTCAGCACCTACATACAGGCTCTTCAAATTCTTCAAGAATCCTATTCTACTTTGAATACTTTACATAGGACCCTGGCATTGTGCATTCTCTTTACCTATGGAATTCTGAGTCAACAGGGAAAGAGAAAAAAAAACCTTGTCTGACTCTCTTTATTTCTGACTTCTTCTGATAGAGATGGATAGATAAAGCCTGGACCCCTGAGGAATTATCAGGGTTGTCACAAATAGTGGTGCAGGTTGTACCCTACACAGACGTGCACAGAGATGGGGATGACTCAGGGCTGAAGATTAGTTTTTCCCATGATGCAAGTTCCATGAGGGTAGTGGCCTCCATATTCCTTCGGTTCCTTCCATATTCTCTAAGTCTACAACAGTACCTGATGCATAGAAGTACCACCAAAGTATCTGTTAATTGAATGAATAAGGAGAAAAGTGGTCTCAGCAAGATGGTGTCAAGTTGGACGATTACAAAGACATGCTTAGGAGGCCACACTCCCAGAAAGACGCAAGGCCACTACCCAGATATGTCGATCTGGTATACAGCGTTCGGGTTCTGTCTAGTAGTTAGGAAATGGCCAGACATGACCAGTGTGGAGAAGCCAGGAGCAGTGGCGCAGAAAGAGCAGCAGGGAGAGTGGCAGGCACTGCTGTGTGCTCAGGGAGCTCAGGCTCCCCCTTTCCTTACCAACCTTATTCATATTTTGTTTCAGATAAGAAGGTATCTCTCTAAAATCCTTGCTTTCCTGACTACAGCAAAGGTATGGACATATGTTTCGGGCCAGTGAGATATAATGAGAAGTCTGCTGGGGATTTCTGGGCAAGTTTTGCTTTGCTGCCTCAGGTGTTGCCGCCTAGTCCTCTTTTTTAGTCCTTTGAGCCCCTCAGTCCTTCCTTCTTTCTGCCAACAGCAAAGACACTGAGCGTGGAAGAGAGGGTGCCGTCTTGTGACCACCAGACAACAAGCATGAGCAACAGCCCTCCATTTCACAGAGAGGAAAGAAATACTGAAGGGGCCTAGAACACTAAAGACTTTATAGAGCCCTGGAGATTGCTCACTCCAGACTTCTAATGTGTGAGAACAACATCCGTCTTCCTGCTTGGTTAAACTGTAGCAGTTAGATTTCGGTTATACGCAACTGGGTCTAACTCCTAACCGATACAATAAGCAACCACCAGGAATGTAAACCATCTAGGGATGCTAAGAAATACTTGAGGAGGGGATAGTACTTCTTGTATCCAATATGGTGACTTGGAATAAGATTGATGGATATTCGGGAATGCAGTGTTTCCTCACGAAGCAGGGTGACCTGGGTGACAAAATAATTTTCCAACAAAACTTTTGAAGTTTCTTATATATACTATGAAGATGGTCTGTGGACTCTCAAATATGTGTTTTTGGGACTTCCATTCTGACAAGAGCAGAAATGACCTCCCAGCTGAGCAACGGCTGGAAGAGCCATTTGTCTGGAAGGTCATTAAGCTTCAGCTACAAAGATGTGACACAAACCAGTTTGAGAACTTCACATTCCTTCTGTTGCCTAATGCCACGGAGCCAAAACGAACCAATTTATTTTGAATGGACTGCTATAAATTTGATCTCCAAATTACTGGTTGGTAATTTTAGTGTCCGTGATCTGAAAGTACCCCATGATTGTAAGGAGAAACAGTTGATATAATCAGTGTCATCAAAATAACAACCTCATTTCACACGCTAACACCTTGAGTTTGTTGACATTATTGGAAACTGTGTTCCACATCTATTCTGCTTTCCACAACACTGGTGTGAATTAGTGTCCTGAAGAGCTGTGGGCTCTTTGAAGTCTATTTGGAGACTTTTTCTGCCCTGAGCGTCCACGTAGCTAGAAACAACAGGGAGGTGTCGATTGGTAGGTGTATTTTTAGTCGAATTACTTCAGCCCCAAACAGGGAGTGCTTCAGGCTGTAAGTAGTGAGCTATATCTGATTAGGACTCATAAACTTTATTTAGGCCTACTCCTATAGCCAAGTGGCTGGCATGGTATGGAATGGCTACAGGTCTGTGGGTTTTGGTGGACGCCCTTAGGTGACCCACTCTCATATGAGAAAATGTTACTGAGACAGACGACCTTGATTATTCCATGGAACTTCAAAATTTATTTTCTGAAAGATAGCTTCCTCTGTTCACATCTCTGTGAGGTAGTTAGAAATCCTATGCTAACCACCCGCTCCTGAAACACACACACACACACACACACATATACACACAGAAAGTCAGCTCAATATGAGGCCAACTCTTAAATACTTTCATAGAAGGGTCAGAAATTAATGAATTATATTCAGATGTGCAAAAGTACACATAGATTCTTTATTTTCTCTCCCAGATCTTATCTTGTGGCAGAGTATTTTACTTCCACAGGTAGCACAGAATAGTTAATGTTGCTGCTCCCGGTGACTGTGTTTTTGTCCTTCCTTAGATGTTCCAGGCCTGACATGATGTCGCTGTTTGGACCGTGTCTCTGTTGCCCATTCTTGTCTGTAATGTGACGCAGCTTACCTCATTTGTACCTAGCACTTGAAGTAGAAACTGTGACTTCTGCCATAGCTTTCTGACATGAAGATCCCGCACCATAAAATAACCTCCTCATTCTCCATCGCTCTGTGGTTCAAGGGCCTCTAGCACTTCCTGATTCTCCTACTAAGACACATGAAGGTTCTGGAGTTTCATGTGGACCAAGAGGGGTACCTCTTGTCTTTCTAACCTCCCATGTGTGCAGTGCCACGCTGCTCCAGGCTGAAAACAGGGAGCTCCCCTATAAAGGGGGATTAACTAACATTTTGAATTTACTAACATTTACCTTGAGATGTCTGGGGTGTGTCAAACTGCTGGGAGACTTTCTCAAGCCTTCTTCCACTGGGAATTCTGATCTTGACGGTGAAGTCATATCGCTCAGTTCTGATATCCTGCCTCTCTTCCTTCTCCCTTCCTGAATTCCTGTCTCTGGAACCTGAAGGGTTTTCTTACTTTCCCTTTCAGTCAGATGAAATTTATTCTTACATCATATCTCCCTTCTTCCTTTTTCTAGGTCTTATAAATAAAGCTCTGGAGTCCAAATTTACCAGACTTCACTCTAGTAAGTAAAGGGAAGTTTTACAAAATAGAAGGCTCTCCCCTTCCCCCAAAGCTTGGCTTTCAAGGTTATTGTCACACTGCGAACTTAAAACATTAGCTTTTCAACTCAGACAGAAATGATAACCTCTGAGTTTAAGTATCTGCCAACCCTCTTTCCCTGTGGCAATCAACTGTAAAGGTCAAAAGAATTTAAGGAAACAGGACTTGCTAGGGATTAATATTTGAAGGGAGGAGGAAGAGAGACTAGTTTAATATTTTAAGAATATTCTCCATTGAGCTTATGGGAGGGCCACTTGTTGCACATTAACAATATGCCAGGCACTGTGGTAAGAGTTTCTCTTACCTTTCTTCATGGGATCCTCACAGCCCCCAAAGCGGAGTGTACTAATGAAGACACTAAGGTCTTAGAGAGGTTAACCTCTCTTACCTACCAATCAACAGTAACCGCTGGAGAGTTTATCAATCTTGCTGAAAATCATAGAACTCATCAGGAATGGAGCCAGAATTTGAGCCTATGGGTTCTGCCCTCATAATTTGCAGAATGAGTGACAGTGACACTGTGTCTCAGAGAGAACAGAGGGGTGATGACAAGTAAATCCATCCCACATCCAAGAGCACACACCACATACCTCATTATACCTTGCTTTCTTGTGTTTTCCACTAAAATTCTCATGCTCTTTGAAGCACATCTGGCAAATCCAAGTATTACTCAGGGGAAGGGAAGAACTGGCAAAAATTTGGCAGAAGACAGAAGGAAGCAGGCATAGAATGTTCACAAAATACCAATTCTTAGGAAACAAATCTCATTTTCCTGGGAAGTTCATTAATTTTTCTCCCACACCATTTTTGAAAAAGACTTTAACGAGCCATTTATTGGAAGTTTGTTAGGGGCCTACATTGTAGATGCTATATTTTTATTGGTTTCTTTTTTCTGAAAAGGCAAAACCAAAGTACACAGTGTTCAGAGGACTTTCTTAAAATGGGAAGCATCTGAGTCACAGAAGTAAAGTTGAATTCCCTAAGCTTCCGGTCCCATAATATCTTTCTTTAAATACACTTTTGTCCTGCAGCTTCACTTTACCAAGATAACAGGATGATTCTGTAGGAAGAAGAGAATCCATCTGACCTGCCTACATGGCAGTAAAGCAACCTCCCTGGAACTGGTTTCCTTTTACCCTCCAAAGAAATCATGTTTTAAACAACAGAGGTGGCAGAAATTTGGAGAAAAAAAAAATAAGAGTAAGTCCAATGTTCTTTTAAAAAATAGTGTTTCTTAAAGGATAGATCAATAGCATAAGCCCATATTTCAATAGTGTCATGTTTTCTCACTCATACTATCTATAACTGAGGAAGAAAGAAAAGCAAAGAGTCAACTTGTCTAAAGATAAATAACAAAATGTTCCAGAACAGCAGTGAAAACCATTAAGATCAGTGGTTGATGCATATGAAAACACCTTAGATTACTTAAGAGGGGTTCTTTTATATAATCAAAGGTGATTATAAAAAGACAAAGACCCCAAACAAAAAAACAGAGAAGGGAACTTTAAGAGAAAATGGAGCCAGAATATTATACAGGAAACAAGAATAGATTTAAATACATATAGTAGAGGAAGATGAAGGAGTCAACGGCAGTTAAGACAGAACGCAAGAACTTTTTTTTTTTTTAAGTGGGAAAGAGGGCTTGAGAAATGAAATGACTTCTTTGTCTCAGTGTGCAAGCAGGATACATGGGGACAGATGCCAGAAACAGGCACATTTCCCAAAGGAGGAAGAAACAGAAAATTGGTTTCCTGCCAGAACAGGTGGCGTGTTGACATGTACCCATCTGACGGGCAGCATTCTGAAGCTTTCCGAGGGCCTGAGCAGGCCAGGCTGAGGTTGTGTCCAAGACTTCAGGGCAAGGCACCACGGGGGAGGCTCAGTGAGATGGTTTCAGATGATTTAGGACACATGAGAAATAGCCGTGGAGGGGGAGCACAAGGCCGAAGGTTGGGCTAAATTCATTCAGAGCTCACCGACTGGTATTTTTAACCATCCATTTTGGGAAAAGAGCCAAATGTCTGGTTAATTTCAGGTGCCGGCTGATATTAACTCACTCAACTCCCTTTGACCTTCTCAATACTGCCAAAGCTTTAGCAAGACTTTTATTTCTTTTCCTTTTTACTTCTTTCTCCTTTTCTCTCGGTAGTGGTAGGACTGATAGTTAAGAAGTGGATGGGTGGGTCTGTGACAGGGAAAGAATATGGAGATGGGGGTGAAAAGTCGTTGTAATGTGTTCCTACAGAGTTTGGCATTCTGTGCTGCTTGTTTAGCCACCTCCCATGATCATCCGGTACCGGGACTCTGTAAATGGTACACCTACCCCATCACACACAAAAAAAATGTTTAAATAATAGTCTGGGGCTAGATCTGGGGTTAAATCATCAAACCAATAGTGATGTTGAGAATAACGTTTCTGACCCAGCAATAACTGAGAGGCGGTAGAGAGTTGTAGTTCCAAGCATGGGCTCAGAAATAAGACTCCTTGGTTTTGACTAGTCAGCCTGCTTACTGACTCTGACACTGGGGACTGAACTATGCGATCTTGGGTAGCAAATCTTCCAATGTCTTAACTTCCTTGGCTATAAAGCAGGGATAACAGCAGCACCTCCCTGGGGCAGATGGATCACTACACATCTACCACACTGTTCCTTCTCCCTCCTGGGAACACAGGAGCACCACATTTCCCATTTTCTTTCTTCATTTGTGTGGGGCCCAGTGACCAGTTCTGATTCTTAGAATGTGGGCAGAAGCGGGAATGACATCCCTAGGCTGACCCCTAAAACCTCCCACGAGATCCTCTGGGCTCCGTCTCTCTTCTTATGGTTTGCTTACCAGTTGCAGAAGATCCAGGGGAAGATTCTGAGACCCCTAATTCTGTAGCTGCTTTCCCAAACCATGGTATGAAACTCTGCCTCTCAATCATGTACTTGACAGTGAGGTAAGGAAGAAATCAATCTAGTATTGTATGAAGCCACTAAGATGTGAGGGTATCTGTTAGTCAATACTAATACTATCTCAAAGTTGGCCAACCATGTCTAAAAACTATGCATAAAGTCATTATAAAGATGAAATTAATTACTACCTATAGAAACTCTCACAACACTATCTGATACACGCTAAGCTCTCAATAAATATTACCTCACATATCATAATCAATATACAATTGGAAATATCCAAAAATACCACTTGGTCCATTAACTCTAAAAAATATTTGTACCCTTTCAGCAAAGTTGAGCATGGACTAGGCCACTGACCCCTCAAAGTTGCTAAAGTGGCTCTATGATATGCTGCAAATAATCATTTTGGGACAGATTGGGCTAGACATGATATTCGAATGGTTGGAAATCCGCAAGAAATTCTAAGTTTCAGGCAGTCTGGCTGCTCAGAGATACCTTTCCATAACCCTAAGATTCAGATGATCAATAACATGACCTGGCGATCTCAATTAGGAATTTTGTAAGAGAAATCCCACCAACTGTTTAAATACTTGTAATGTAGAGTGATTAAGTTTCTCAACAGTGTATGCAAAGGGCTTAGCACACAACATGCTAGGTAAGCACATGCTAGGTATCTAATAAATTATAGCAATAATCATCACAACAAATAGTAATTATCACTGTTATTCAAACACTTCTTTTTTCTTAGAACTTCAAGAGTGTGTCTACTCTATGCTTTTCATCTGGGGCTCTTTAGAAAGTGATTTTATATTCTGATGCTGCTGTGGCCTCGCTTATTACATAATGCCATCTTTCCCAATACTTCACCTACTTTTTCCTTCCTGGAGTCAGGGACCATCACTCGTTCTTAGGCTTGTTCAACCTAATGAGGTTAATTGGTCCCTGCCCTCTTTATAACATCCTTTATTTATTTGTCAACTCCACACTTGTATATTATTGAATATCAGGCACTAGATATGCAACATCACATAGAGATCTCAACAATAATTAGGCAGCAGAAGTTTTTCCAAAAAAACGTTAGTCTCAGCTCCAGAATTCCCCTTCTTTCGTAGGTTCAGGTCAATAGATAAAGACCTTAATGTTCCTTTAATGTGGAGATGAGCAAACCATGCTGCTTTTAGATTTGGCAAACTCCATCTGGCTATTTTTCAAGCATTATATGGCTGGCAACTTCTCAGATGTATTCTGCCAAATGCTTTTTCCCCTTAACCTCCAAGTGTATGCATTTCAAAGGGAATTTAAACCATAAATTTCTGATGTATTCATACTTAACTGATCAAAGTTATGGCATTGGTCTTGATCAACACTTACAGTTTCTAATTTCTGTTTCTTTGACCCAGGAAACCTACAGAGGCTGGCAACAACCACCTCCTAGAGAAGAAAAATGAAACCAGTGGTCTGGGCCTGGGATATAGCTAGCTCACATCTGTATCTCAGACTATTTATTTATTTATTCACTCATTCATATGTATATTTTATTTATCAATTCGAGACAGAGAGAAAGCAGGAGCAAGGGTAGGGGGAGGGGGTGAGCAAGAAGCAGACTCACTGCTGAGCAGGGAGCTGGATGCGGAACTCGATCCCAGGACCCTGGGGTCATGACCTGACCTGAAGGCAGCCACTTAACCGATGGAGCCACCCAGGTACCCCATTTTCAGACAGTATTTAAAGTGACTTTAACTTTAAAATTCTCCCTTTGAATTCTAAAGGAAGGGTCAAGAAAAAGATATAAACGTCACCAAATCTCTCCTTTGATACCAACATGAAATGGAAGAAGTCCCAGATGCTCTCAGTGGGAGAGGTCTAGGGGCAGGATTCTGGTTGGAAGAGGGTGGATGCCAGAATCTAGTCCCAGGGCTCAGTTGGCACTTTAGGTAAGACTGAGAAAACACACATGGTCAAGAGCAAGGAAAAGGCAGGGTAAGAGAGAAGAGAGTATGGCGGGGGCAGGGAGGGGGGAAAGTGAATATGGCAGTAATGGGGATTCTTGGTACTCCCTCCAAGCCACTCTTTGGGACTGTGTCTGACCTGACACCACCACACTTGGGATCTAGTATCTCGGGGGCTCCAATTTCCAGAGGCAGAAGGAACCACTAAAATCTTGGCTAGGCAAGAGTGACAATAAAAGGCAAATCTTTACTAAAAGTGTATGGACATCAAGTATGCCAAATTCAGCCTGGTTAAATGCCCAGGTTATTTTGCTGTGATCCATTTTTTCCCTGGCAACTTTTTATAATATTGGCTCTCCTCCCAAAGATGACAGAGCAAGATGTGAGTACTTTGCAGACATTCCAGGGAAGGCTTGTCTCCTAGAAAGGCAGGTTAAAAAATTCCATAGATTTACTTTGGCTGCTTATGATACAGAACAGGATAAAGTCTTCTTATGTGAAAAAGATGGGAGACAGTCTTCGACTGTCCCAAAAGTCAGTAACCGCACAGACACTTGTCAGTTTACAAATCAGTTTTAAAGTAATGTTTCTAACAGGTACTTCCCATTCTAACCCCAAAATAGGCCCATGGAGAACAAAGTTTAAATTTATAAAAGGAAAATGTTTAAGATGTCTGCTTATCAACAGCCACTGAATGTTGTTACATTAGTTACAACTTCCAAAGACAAGTATATATATATTTTTTTAATAAAACCAAGTATGGTGGATGGATTCTAAGATGGCCCCATGATTCTTAGCTCTAGTTTCTTGGTGTGTACACCCTTGGATAATCGCTTCTTCTCGTATATGTGTAAGACCTAGAACTTGCTTCTAACCCAACAGAATATAGCAAAAGTGGTAGGCTATCCCTTCAACTATTATTTTGTGTTATGTAAGACTCTATCTTGTTGGCAGATTGGTCCATGTGGCAAGGGGCTAAAGCAGCCTCTGGGGCAGGTTCCGGCTGACAGATGCCAACATGTCAGAGGCCTGAGTCTTACAACTGCAAGGAAATGAATTCTCCCCAAAACTTGAGGGAGCTCAGAAGCAGATTCTTGCCCAGTTAAGCCTCTAAATGACAATGTAGCCCAGCAGATATCCGGATGACAACCTTCTGAGACCCTGAGCAAGGGACCCTGCTAAGTTGTGTCCAGACTCCTGACTCACAGAATCTGTGAGGTACTAAATGTGTTTTATTTTAAGCTGCTAAGTCGGTAGTAATTTGTTGTTCAGCAATAGATAACTAATACATGAAATGTCTATCATCCATTTCTACTTCTCAGAGGTTTCATATTAAAACAGTGAAAAAGCAAGCTGAGCTCTGTAGTCCACTAACTTATAAATGGCACACGGAGCCACGACTCCCCTACTGCCAAGTCACCACCACAGTAAAATGGGATGAACATTTTGTCAGGGATAGGCCTTTCCTCACCTCTCAGTACAGTTAAGAAAAAGAAAAAAAACCCTCGTGAATGATAATGTGTCCCTGGGGCATTTGAACACTGTGTCAGGGAAATGTTTTGTTGGAACAAAGAGAACCCAATACACTGTAGCTTTCCCTACCCTAAATTCACCAGTGGATTTCCTCAAGGCCCCCAATCCAAACAGATGACATAGTTAGGAAAGCCCACATATATTTACATTTGCATCATCATTTGACTGTGAATTGCAATTTTCAAAAATCTTATTATGCCCTCCAAGAAATCCATACTTCTAAGTCTGACATTCAAGGTCTATAGACTCTGGCACAACCTGCATCTTTGACCTCCCTACCACCCTTCCTGTTCAGTATGTCTGCCCCACACGGGCCTTGCTCCTGTGCCTCCAGCACACAAAGTTACACCTGCTTCCAAGGTTTCTGTCTGGAGCACTCACCAGAATTTCCACGGATATCTCCTCAGACTTAGGCTCAACAGTCCACTCCCTCAGCAAGACCTTCCCTAGTTGTCCTGAAGGCCCTCTTCCCACCCAGTCACTCGTTTCCATGTTAACTTTTTTTATTTCCCTCAAGATACTAACACTATCTGAAATTACTTGTTTATGGGTTTACATAGGTGATAATTCCATGTCTCTCACGAGAATATGATTGCCACATAGCAGATGCTCAATAACTATTTACTGAATACATAGAGATACAATTATCATAAAAGACCACATATATTTGATTTATTTTTCCTCATCATTCCTTGCACTCTCAGCAGTCTGAAATCCGATAGTCTTGTCACTAACTAAGCCAGCATTTTGCATACACCTGCACACGCAGCACTATACAAGGGATCTTTAGGCAAACAGAAGCTGGAGAAGACACATTTTGCCCTTAAGGACTATACAAATGAACTGGGTGGGAAGATGCAGCACACATAAATTGATCAAAATCTAACTATAAGGCATCCTCCACACCAATATCTGGGCCAAACTAAATACAGAATGACTTAGGGAGTGCAAGGGGGAGTAATTAGATGATTTTTGAGATGGGTGTGTCTGTGGGAGAGAAGCCTGGGCATTCAGAAAGAGGTGAAAGGACTGAGGGGAAAGCACAAAACTCCTGGAGTTGATGTATCCATTTCCCAGAAGAAAATATATCTCTAATCCAGAGCTTGCTTGATCTTTGGGATCACTTTAAAACAAACACACACACACACACACACAAACAAAATGCTGGCCTCTGCCTAACTAAAGACAGCAATACTGGCCTCAACTTCACTTAAATCAGAATCTCTGGGGGCTGAGTTTGGGATGAGTATTCTTCCAAAGGTCTCCCTGAGTCAATGGGCACACAGGGTCGAGAGTCCCTGCCAGCCCGAAACGCCATTACTGGGCTCAACTGAAGAGAAACGCTCTGGGACGACGAGGGGAGGCAGCAAGAGGTACCTGGTAAGGTTCTAGAATAGAATAGCCCACATTTAAATCGAAGCCCTGTGCATGACTGGGTGCTCCTGGGCTCGTGTCTTAACCTTGAGCCTTGTGAGCCTTGTGTACACATCTGTGGGCTGGGAATAAAAAATGCAGTTACCTCCTAAGGTTGACAGAGAACTAAATGAGATAGGTCTTATGAAGCATCTGACCCCATGCCTGGCACATAGTCAGAGATCAAACATTTTCATTATCATTATTATCTACGTCCAAGATCCTCTATTTTTCATAAAGGTACTGGAAAGTTCAAAGTGCCTTTCTGAAGTCTTTGCTTCCATCAGCGTAACAAGTTGTCTTAACCCTGACCATAGCCTGAACCTAGCGCAGTGGCAAAATGAAGCACATTTACGCAAAACCACAAAGAAACAGACAGAGCCAAGTCCCCATGGGAGCAAATGAGCATCTTCAGTGGAAAGTGAAATCATGAGTGATGGGGCCAGCCGGCTTCCCCGATGAAGGAGGCCAGGAGCCCCAGCATCGGAACAGCCCTTTCTGTAAAAAAGTTACAGGGCACTTAAGTGAAACATGGCAAAGATTTTCCACATTACTTGGATCAACAGTGCCGTCCTTCCCTTCATTAGTGTGGACACAGCCCTAGAATCCAGATCGTACCATGAATCACTCCCTATCAACCTCACTCTAGTTCCCATCACTTTACTCCAAAGTGCCCTACCATGTGGCCGGCCTAATATTTTTCAGACAAGTCATTTAAACATTTTCCTCAACTCCTCAAAACTAGCAATGTGCCAAGAATGAAACCATTTAGATCATTTCTAGTTTTCAAAGAAGAAGTTTATTCCTGTAAGTGTTCAGAACTCACAGCATAACTCCACTTTCACGTTTCCATATTACGTTTAAGACACTTGCCTTATGACCACATAAAACACCAATTTGGAAATCTTGAGCATAGAGACCTCAAATCCTAGAAGGGAACAGCTTTAGGAGCAGTGGGTTTTAGAAAAGAAGCAGTAAAGGGGATGCATGAGGGGGAAATTGACAAGAAATGTAAGCGCTCAAAGAGACATTGGGTGAATAGTTTAAACACTCTGGAAAGTCAAATAAAATAGGGATACAGAGGTGTCCTTTCAGCAAAGCAAGACTGTGGTGTTCAGTAATTTTAACCACAGTTATTGTAGTTTCAAGGTCTAAAATATACATTTAGGTTTTCTTCTGTAGTTTAAAAAATGCATGTCTTGTATATTGCTAAATGCTTAGAAAATGAAGGCTAGGAAGAAGGCCCTCTGATCCTCTGATGGTGGTCAATGATGGAATAGCATTCAGGGCGACTTTAAGTCTCTTTATTAGTCTTTTTAATGGCATTTGAAGCTTGTGTAATGAGCATTTATTATTTCTGTACTACTAAAAGATACATTCCTAGATGAAATAAAATGTGTGTTTTACAAAAGGGCTCTGGCCCCTTTGGAAAGAAGAAGTAGATTTAGAAAATCCCAAAAATCTTCTGCTGAGCGAAGAAAGGGCTGTCTTCTTCTTCTTACTGAGTAAGAATTTTAAATATTTAGTGAGCCGGGAAAGCTTTCTGTTTTAGAAAGAGAAGATGAAAAAGACTCCTGGTCAGAAAATGACAGCTCTTCTGGCTCCCCTGGGGGGCTGTGAGCGACTCCGCTCCCTTCCGAGGGCTCGCGGCCACCGAGGTGACAGCAGACGCCCCACCACACACGTTTGTGGAGGGCAGACCTCCGAGAAGCCTTCTCCTCGGCAAAGATTTAAGTCTCTGTTTCACAAATTCAATCAGTGCTTTTCATGATTCCAAAGGACTCCAGTTCAACTTTTTTTTTTTTCCCCTCTTCCATCATTCAACTCGGAAACATTCCTTTCTGTGGATTTTCGTGAACTCCTGCCCAACACCAGGTGCAAATTGAAAAACTCCCACTGGCCAACTTCAGCATAGGGAGGACTACTGTTCTTTCAACAGAGCCCTCTTTCAGGCCAGGGGTTCAGATCTTTGCCCCTGGGCACATGAGTCAGGGGTTTCACTTTGATCCGCAAGCATCACTCATGAAACACTCCCTCTCTGTGGCGGCTGCGTCTTCAAAACCCCCAGCCGAGAGGCGCAGCTGCATCTGGCTGTGCAGACCTGGACATTCATCCGGGGAGGAAAGCCAGAGGGATTCCTTGCCTGTTCTAACCTTGAAATGTACAACCGTCCCTGGCTCAGACATGCAATTTCCCAGCCACCGTGGTGTACGTGCAGTTGGCATTATCATCTGGCAAATAAATACTTTAGAGCAAGTTACCCTCCTTGGCTTGCAGTTCAGAGACTGATGGGTGGTCTTTCTCACTCAGGGCACTCCACGGACGGATCACAAGGTCAGCCGTGCCACTGACATCCAGGGAAGGATATGGGTGCCTTCAGAAACCGGCCAGTGCAAACAAGAATTCAATTCTGGTTTCAACTCAGCTCTGCATAATACTGCGGTATGAGCAATCACCCAATTAAATTTTATTTTACAAGCCTTTACTGAGCATCTACTTTGTGATTTCAGCTGCCATGATTAATCCGAACACCTATTATTGAATGGAATTGCAGCCCCAGATCTTGTGGAGGGACTAGAAGAGCAGGATCAGTTCTTTATATTTGCCTCCAGCCTCTATATAAATATTTTATCATCTGCTAATTGAGGGTGGGGTACACAGGGCTAATAATAAACCCTACCATTAGAGTTTTCCTGATCTGAATTCATTAGATTTGCACTATGGATGTGGCAAGTAAACATGACATCAAATTCCCCATCTGAAGTACAGGAATGGGGAGCTTGGAGTAAGGTTTTCTGGTGTTATAGGCAGGCTGCGTCTACCTGTTTTATAGCTCAAAGCAGCAGTTCGGATGACATCTTGGAAGAAAGACACTGAAGTATCAGATTATAAACATTACAGAAAGCTCCCGATCTTACCCTGAAAACTAGCTGCATCAGTGAGAGTCCTGCTAGATACAAATGGCTCACTCATATTGAATTAGACTGCTCACAATGGCATGGCATGGTTTTAGGGTATAGACCAGAACAAGGCCGTGCGTGCTCCATGGCTAGTAGCAACTAAGAACTTCTGCTACCACTGGAAGCCCAAATACACAAGAGGGATGAGAGGGCAGCTAGAGATGTAGGGTTGCCTGAAAGGGACTGCAGCTTTTGGCAGAAAGACAAAGATGAACCATAGCAACCAGGCAGTAGGGAGTCAGGGGATTAATACCTCAACTCCCTCCCTCTCCTCCTCCTTCCTCATCCCCTGCTGATGTTTCCTATTAGCCAAGGCTAACAGGGAGCTGGAGGATAAGGGGTGGGGTGGGGTGCATATGGGTCAGCCTCCTGGGGCACAGAGAAGAATGGAGAAGTGGGGGGAGTGGGTGAAGTGAGGGAGGCACACAACAATATGGAAAACACCACCTAGTTTTAAGTGCAATGAGTACATGATGAAGAACACAATAAATGCCTTCTTTCTTAGAAGCTAAAAGCTAATGTGTAATTAGGGAGCTGATGCCTGAGCTGGTTCTCGGATAGATAGAAGTCCATCTAGATGGAAAGGGAAGGCATTATGGGCTGAGAGGGACTGTGGGAAAAGGACTCTCAAAGGTGTGTGGCCTGAGTCTGGAGAAAGATGGGAGCCCTGGAAGGTGAGGGGCCAGGTTATAGAATGCCATGCTAGGTAGAGGCAGTGGGATTTTTTTTCTTGTTTTTTTCTAGAGAGAGAATATGCACATGCACACATATGAAAGGAAGCACAAGTGAGGAGGGAGTGCAGAGGGAGAGAGAGAATCTCCAGGAGACTTCTTGCTGAGCACTGAGCCCTACATGGGGATCGATCTGACAACCCTGAGATCTTGACCTGAGCCAAAATCAAGAGTCAGAGGCTTAACCGACTGAGTCACTCTGGCACTCCAGCAGTGGGATTTTTTTATGGACTTTCAGCAGTGAAGTGTTATCATCAGACCTATAGTTTAGAAAGGCTGTCATCTACACAGAAATGGGATCAATGACACTGTTGAGCTTCAAACTCTTTCCTGGAAACAAGTACAGTGAAGAGATTAGATAATCAAAATAAATAAAAGAATTTCTTCTGACCATGACAGCCCCAGAGAACTTGGTTCAGGAAACAGCTGAGGAGTCAGTAACCCAATCATTTGCTCAATTATCTTTCCAAAAGATAACCTTCCTCTAAGTTCGATGTATCATCCCTTCACAGAATCTTTGGACATTCTTTCTATCTAGAACAACACTGAATATATCTCACAGAAGGGCGGGGTCCTTTTGTGTCACAGGAAGCTCGTAAAGAGTCTTCCTTGGCACCAAAAAGTCCCCTCTGGCTGACTTTTTTGCTGCTCTCCTACACCACTGCACATGGCTGCCCTGTTGCGTCATGTTGAAATATGTATACATCGTAGTTTGGACAGTTAGTTGTTACTTTTGATTAAGCAGACCGCAACCCTGAACACACCATGCCAAATCCTACTTTGTGTCCATCACTACCACCCCCGGTGCAAAATACGCTCCAAACATAAGCAGGTATTTGGTTTTTCAAAAGCATACACTCACTCTTTATGCAGGAAACAACTTATGCTTTGAAAGGAGGGATTCTCTACAATTCACCAAGGTGTCTCCCTCTAAAACAATCTGTGCCTTTAGGTATCCATACTGTCTGAGCACCAGACAAACATTTAATCAGAACAACTATTTTTAACATCTATAATATACTAGCCTAGAGAGTCAATGAAAAACAATGATCTTGAACATAAAAATAAGGAAAGGTGTGTTAATGTGTGAGTGAATTAAAAAAGTGATCTATTGCATTACCTTTCCCAAATAATATTTAAAATTTTGCGGGCCTTCAAAGATCGAATATTGTAGAAGTTTTAAGTACTGTGGCAGGGCTAGCAAGGAAGGTATTTTTGGTTAGGGAAGCATTTTAGCGTATGTCATATATCTCTCCCAACATGTAGGGCTGCTAGAACTCTGGATTTAGGAGAACCAATTCCCACTCTATTAAAACGTTGCTGAAATGTCACCTTTTCTGTGGAGGATTTTCAGAGGACTCCCTGTGCAATCCCCAGGAGTCACTCCAAATTCCACATTCTTGCAGCTTGTCCTGCTTATAATGGGGTTCTCAGTCATGCTCTTCAGGGTAACCTGTGCATCTTGTTAAGCCTGCATCCCATCAGTACCATCCCTGGTTCAAATCATGCTAGTTCACATACACCTATCATCTCCATTAGACTGTGAACTTCTTAAACATGGCCATGTATGAACATCCTTGTTTCACAAAGCTGGCGCAAGTCCCAGGAAATTGTAGATTCTTGTTAAATGTGAACCTTTAACACAACTGTAAGAGGTCCTTATGTGTCACCATATTCAGAGGCCTTATCTTAACCCTAAACAACATATTCTAAACATCAACTGCCACATAGCAAAGTGCCACAGAAACACGGTGTTACCACCAAAGAATTCTACTGGTCAAGCAGTCACAGAGGGTGTCCAGATTCAAGCAGAAGACCCCATCTGTCATTGAAGGAATGCTAAAGAATTTGTAGCCATCTTTAATCTATCTTAATATCATTTGCCAGGCCTGTTAAGGAAGACTGGCTGTAATTCTTTAATCATGTTTTCTAGCTTGAGAAATAGAGTTCAAAAGAGATGGGGAAATGTACAAAACAGAAAAGAATAATCCAAATCTTCTAGAGCTTGTGGCCCCCTAGAGCATATTGCCTAACTCAACTATATCTGAATCCCACTGTAGTCTCTAATAGTTTTCTTTCCCAGAGGGAACTGGACATTTCAATGGTGGTGAATGCAGTTATTGGACTCTTTATCAGGGGTAGGGCGCCATCAGAGATGAAAGCTGCGAAAGTATAGAATGTCTGGGGGATAGGCCTAGGGACTGGGTCCAAAGACCTTCCTCTGGGGATTCTTTTAGCTCTAGTGAAGGATGAAAACTTGGAATGACTCTTGACTGGAAATTCTCCTCGAGTTTGCAAATTGGCATCTCTAATCCATCCACGTATCTAAATCAGACATCTTGTGATCCATTTCCCACAAGTGAGAAATAAAACCTCACCCACCTTGTTCCATGCCTGAACAAAGTGCATGACCTGACAAAGAGGCACAGGATCAACCGAGGTGGTGCGCTAATAGGTAGTCAAAGTGAAGAACTTTACTTGGTCAACACAGAAACTAAAATAAGTCATTCTTGTGAAGCTAGGTTAAAGTGGCATTAGAGCTAAAAGCCCTTTTGTTGAGCTTGAAAATTCTTTACCAAAGGGTGGGAGGCATAAAGTGCTTTATGAGTCATGAGAAGGTCAAAGATCACCTTTCAACTTTTACAGCTAGCCCTAGCTACTTACTGTGGCTTGCTTGCTCACCTTCTTGCCCCCTCCTCTTCACCAGCTTCATCTTCTCTGTCCAAGAGACAGTCTATCTGTAATGAATTTGGATCGAGTTCAAGGAATACACAGGAGGACTTCAGCTCCCAGGGCAGGCGGCTCTGTAGGAGGGACAGAGAAAAGAAAACACCCTGGGGCAGCTCTGTATATCCAAAAGATTAAAAATAATTAAACAATAAGATATTCAACTTGGATTATTTCAGGACAGTGATTAATGGCTCTTCTCTTTCTAACAGTGCCCTCCCCTAAGCTAATCCTTCCCAACCTCATTTCAGAGAAAATGTTGGTTAACACTCTATTTGTTTCATCCCACATACTCTTAAGTAAATCAGAGTTTATTATGGCCCTGACATTCATACCAATCAACTGCCTCGCTCTCTCCTCTCCTGGCATTAATTGAGGACAAAAGAAAGGAGCCATTTTCAAAGGCAGCAGTGCTTAACTGAGAATTACCTAACTCGCCTAGTCAATAAAGGGTGGGTCACCCCGTGTATGCTGCTGCTGGAAGGAGAGGTCAGAGCCTCGGTGTCTCCTAGCCCAGTACTGTGTCCACCACAGTAAAAGTGCCACTCAATAAATGTTTGTTGCACAAATACACTATAGAAACAAGTATTTTCCTTTGCAAAACGGGAAAGGCAAACCTTTTCACAGGACATGGAATGAGATAAGGCAGAGGTGATGTTATACTGCTGCTCACATAGAATTTCTCAGATTCCATAATGGGCTCATGTGTCCATTCAACAAGCATTCTGAGTACCCACTATGTGCCAGACTCTGAATTCCATCTCCGAGTGTATTAAAATTGGCTTTGCTCTAGCAGAGGTGCCAAGAAATTATAAATACATACCTTACCAGATGGTAGGTAGCAGTTCCGTTGCCCTCAGCGCACAGAGCACTGAGGCACTCAAGAATTATTAGTTGAATAAATAATAATATAGAAAAAGAACAGCCAAGGATTATGTTAAGCACAACATCTCCAAAGCTCATGTCCTTGACTCTTCTTGCAGCCATCTCTTGGCAGCCCAGTGTATTTTGAAGAAATGGTAGATATTCTTAGGTCGTTTAATTTAAACTCTAGAATAGAACAAAAGCATAGATTTTAGCCCTTTTGTCTCTCTTTACCTTTATGTGGTCAGGCAGAGAGCCTTGCACACTGGCAAAGTCAAAAGGTTCATTTGCAAGATGGTAAAACCATACAGGTATTGTGGAGATCATTGAGAAATGTGGCAAGCCCATTTTCCCAATTTCATGATAAATTTAATTGGAAATAAAACCTTGACCTTTGACCTAATAATGAGATTAACATTAACTTAGCAACCCTTAACACATTTTCAACTGCTTCCCCAAAAGACTCTGTCAGCTTCCAACGTGGACTTCCTACCATAAGGCAACAGTTTTGATTCTGTAGCTCTGATTGGTGACGTGCAAACACCAAGGGTCCATCTTTATCAACTCCACTTGGTCACATCTTCCGTTATTCATCCAAGCCAGAAGTTTCCCACGTGGACAACAGTGACTTCCCTTTCTGATAGGAAGGAATGGAGAAAGTCATTACAGGGATGGGTTCAAGGAGACTGAATGGCCACACTATATGTAAGATGAAAACAATAACAACAGCAACAACAACAACAACAAAAAAGCCTTCTACCCTTGCTATAAAAAAGCAACTAAATGCAGCCTCTCTGTAAGTTGGACCTAAGCCCCTGAGCATCCCGTACTGAAATACAGCTCCCCGATTCTGACTGAAGTCCCTGTCCCTGCATAAGCAAGGAGCTGATCCCACCATCCAGAGAATGTTCTGAGGAGCCACAGAAAGACTGACTCCATCAGTTATGGCAAAAACTCTCAAAGCACTGCCCTCCTAACAACCACAGAAGCACTGGGCGGAGCGCTTTTTGAGAATATTATCAATACTTTCTTTCATTAATACCACAAATCAGATTTCTGAAAGGATGAAGCTTCAACTCAAACAATCTTATTGGCTGCCAGCATGCTCACCTAATTTTTGGAATTCAGGAGGCAGATCAATAAGGGAAAGCTAACCACCCTAAACTGTAGTGGTTCAGCACCACAACCATTTATTTCCCGCCCCTGTCAGTCTGTAAGGGTTGCATAGTTCTCCTAGAAAGTTCACTTCCATCGAATAACTCAGAGATCTAGTCTCCTCATAGCTTGTGCCATGGACATCCATAGAATATGGACTCCTTATACACATCGAAGGAGGAAAAAGAGCAAAGAAAACGGTCTAGAGCAATTTCTATCTAGGCTTGGAAGGAACATAAGTCTTCTTTTGCACCATGCCATTGGCTAGTATGCAGCACTGTCTCCTACTTAACTTCAAGCGAGAGTAGGGAATTTAGACCACCAGTGTGCCTGGCAAGAGGAGAGGGATTAGTAAGCACTGATCTGGTGTTTGCAATGAGGTTTATGTTTTATGACATTAATACAGAGAATGGGAGGAAAAGAAGCATCCTAACAGTTTTAAAGCATTGAAGAAAAGATCATTCCACATAATGCTCCCTCTGCTCTAACAGCTAAAAGGGGAGAAGCTTAAGCTGAGAGCATGTGCTCGGAAGTCACACAGCTTCTGTTCACATCATGGCTCTATCACATATCAGTTATGTGATGGTGGGTAAATGGGTCAATCTCTTTGTGCATCAGAGTTATCTGCAAAATGAAGTCAACAGTATTTACCTCAAAAAGGGTTACTGTAAGGATTAAGTAAGATGAACTATTTGAAGCACTTGTCAACTTTGGAGGCTGAAAGAAAGGGTAGCAACAGACCCACGGAGATTTGAAGAACCCAACGTCTGAGATGGTATGAAATGAGAGGTGCTAGTGAACACACATAGCAGGAGGAAGGGGGGCGGGATTAGGAAAGTGCCCTCAATTTGAACCAGGAATTCCTTGGATTTCCAGTGATACAAGCCAGCCAGGTGTCAGATCAACCAGTCACCTAGTTAAAGATGAAATCGTTTTCCGCAGAAGTGCATCCCTAAATGAATACAGAAATGTCTCAGATGGCAAGACAGGGAGAAAATTAATCTCCAAATAAGGACTAGAGCTCCTGATGGAACCAGAGTCCCTTCTCTCCTTCCCTTATCATTGCTTCTCTCCTCACGTTTACTTCATTTTTCTTCCACATTGCAACTGACTTCTTTGCCCTGTCATAATGGAAAATAGCCACTACCAATGTTTACATCTCTTCTACAAAGGCGGATAACCAAATGAAACTGGCATCTTATACCCAATTCCAAATCCCTAGAAGAGGATCTGATTGGTCCAGCATGGTCAGGTGCCACCCTTGGTCCATTCAACTTCAGCCAGGCAAGTGGGTTCATACTATAGGAACACAGCTTATGTAGTAACCCTGTGGATCAGGATGGGGAAGTGATGGCTCCTAAAAGAAGGATAAGCTCTGGGTAGACTCCTTCCTCCAGATCTCTGATCACATACTGATTTCTGACATCTTTTTATGTATTGCCATTTCCATCACTGGTCATCTTAGTTTTTCATGGGTTTATAATATCCTTTCTCCCCAATTAGGTTATACTATGACATGAATGTGTACCTCCAAAATTCATATGTTAAAACCTAACCCCCGAGGTGATGGTATTAGGAGGTAGGGTCTTTGGAAGATCATAAGGTCAACGCCTAAGTTCTCAACAATGGAATTAGCACACTTACAGAGATGTCTCTAGGGTACTCCCTGGCCCCTTCCGCCACATAAGGACACAATGAAAAGTAAGCAATCTGAAACCAAGAGGCCCTCATCTGACTATGCTGGCACCCTAACCTAGGACTTCCAGCCTCCAAAACTGTGAAACATAAATTTCTATTGTTAACAAGCCACCCAGTCTATGGTATTTTGCCATAGTAGCCTGAATAGACTAAGACAGGTTGTAAGTTTAACAAAAGTAAGGACCATGTGTACAATCTTTTTTCTATGCCAGTGCTAACACAGTGATCTATAACAGGCATTTGAAAAATATGTAATGAATCAAAGAATAAATGATTAGTCTGCGGAGGGGACAAATCTTGCCGGTTTGGTGGCTTTAAAGGGTCAGTGTCACATCCTTAAAGGACTGATTTACTTAAAGAAAGCGGATGAGGGCGCCTGAGTGGCTTAGTGGGTTAACACCTCTGCCTTCAGCTCAGGTCATGATCTCAGGGTCCTGGGATCGAGGCCCATGTCAGGCTCTCTGCTCAGCAGGGAGCCTGCTTCCTCCTCTCTCTCTGCCTGCCTCTCTGCCTACTGTGATCTCTCTCTGTGTAAAATAAATAAAATAAAA
>PITA01010166.1:0-73394 GCA_004023965.1 Spilogale gracilis
ATCTCTATACCAGAGGAAAGTCACTCTGGTCTTTAGTTGGCTGGGGGGGGGGGGGTGTCCTGGAAGGAAGGGTCTAAAAGCTCAGGCAAGCGGGGGAGGGGAGACAGAGGCTTAGCCTGTAAATCCCCCGAAAGGGGTGTGTGCAGGACAGAGGAGAAAAGAAAGGATTGCAGAGCAGGGGAAACCTTAGATACTGTCTAGGCAGTCCCTGTGGCCTGGGGACCCAAGATTTGAGGAACTGATTTAGATATCAAAGTCAGGAAAAAATTGTCTCCTTCTTTGCTGAGGGTTTTGCTCATTCTGTGAGATCTCTGAAGCTTTTCTAGAGCTTGTTAGAGCTTCCTAAACTCCATCATGGCATACTCATTTCAACTAAGCACAGTAAACTTTCAGAATGCGAATTTGTAAAGTACAAGCATTAAAAAAAAAAAAAGAGGTATTGGGGAACCTGGGTGGCTCAGTAGTTTCCCAGCTGCCTTCTGCTCAGGTCATGATCCCAGGGTCCTGGGATCTAGCCTGTCATCCTGCTGTCTGCTCAAAGGAGACTCTGCTTCTTCCTCTCCCTCTCCCAGTCCCCCTGCTTGTATTCCCTCCCTCGCTGTCTCTGTCTGTCAAATACATAAATAAAATCTTCTTTTAAAAAAAAGGTATAAGCGGGGCACCTGGGTGGCTCAGTTGGTTGGGCAACCGGAGAGCCCCACATCAGGCTCCCTGCTTGGTGGGAAGCCTGCTTCTCTCTCTCTCTCTCCCCCTGCTTGTGTTCCCTCTCTGGCTGTTTCTCTGTGTCAAATAAATTAGAAAAATCTTTAAAAATATATTAAATAATAATAATGATAATAATAAAAGGTATAAGCACTTATTTATTTTTAAAGATTTTATTTACTGGGGCTCCTGGGTGGCTCAGATGGTTGAGCGTCTGCCTTTGGCTCAGGTCGTTATCTTGGGGTCCTGGGATCAGCCAGGAGTCTGCTTATTCCTCTCCCTCTGCCCCTCACCCCCACTCCTGCTCTCATGTGCTCTCTCGTTCTGCTCTCTCTTTCTCAAATAAATAAACAAAATCTTTAAATATTTTAGATAATGGAGGAAGATAGTGAGTGAGTGGAGAAGGGGCAAAAGGAGAGAGAGGATCAGAAGCAGTCTCTGCGCTGAGCTTGGAGCTGGTTGTCGGGCTTGATCCCGTGACCCTGAGATCAGGACCTGAACGCAAATCAAGAGACGGATGTTCTACCCACTGAGCCACCCAGGTGCCACAAAAGTATAAGCATTTAAATTATTGTTTTGTTTGTTGAAGCAGCAACAAATTTAATACATTTTCACCTTCTAAGAAAAGATCAAAGACTTGGCTTCTTCAGAGTTAATTAGTCCCAGGGTTCTGGGGTGCCATGAGGCAAACTGGCAAAGTAGAACAAAGGGCAAGTGGAGAATGACTGAGAGCCCAGCTGGCCATCTCCCCGAACCTGGTGCGCAGCAGGCCTGTGGCCTTCGATGTTGTGGCTTCCAAACTGGCGGGCACGTGCCCGGTGGATGAACCAGGGAGGAGGCTGGGGAGCTCCTTAGTAATGGCCACCACTGTGCTTCATCATCTTTGTGTTCTAGACACTAACTTGTTACACTACACGGGGCACCCAGGTGGCTCAGTTGGTTAAGCGACTGCCTTTGGCTCAGGTCATGATCCCAGAGATCCGGGATCGAGTCCCACATCGGGCTCCCTGCTCCGTGGGAAGCCTGCTTCTCCCTCTCTCACTCCCCCTTCTTGTGTTCCCTCTCTGGCTGTGTTTCTCTCTGTCAAATAAATAAAATCTTTTTAAAAAAAGAAAAAAAGAAAAAAGAAAAATTCCCTGACTCAGCTCACTGGGTCAGAGTGATGAATGATGCTGGGGCCTGTGCTTTGCACGTTTCCATCGCCACCTGCCTGTCACAGCCCCCAGCCCCGTGGCTGCTCCTGTCCCTGGGTCAGTCAATGACTCGGTCGCCCTGAGGCAGGATCCCTCTTTCCCTGTGTGTGTGGCCCTGCCCCTGCGGGCTCTCTGGAGCTTTCCCAGCTGATACTACCTCTGGTCCATCCCAAGCCCTGCTTCCCCAGCTCCAGAGGTCAGGCTAGCTGTCCTCAGGGGGGCAGTGCCCTGGAGCCTGGAGGACCCTCTCCATGGTCCCTCTGCTCCTGGTTCCTGACACTGACTGCTCCGTGCCCCCAGTCCTCCCAATCTATCCTCAGTTTCTCTCTATGGTGGAAAATGAGGTCTAGGGTAGGAGATTCAGCCTGGCCTCAAGTCAGGGAAGGTGTGGATGGGAGGAGAGAGACAGAGTTGATTTCTCTTGATCTTTTTTTGTTTTTAGTATTTTATTTATTTATTTATTTGACAGAGAGCACACAAGCAGGGGGAGAGGTAGGCAAAGGGAGTAGCGGGTTCCCAAGCAGGGAGCCCGATGCAGGGCTCCATCTCAGGACCCTCAGATCATGGCCTGAGCCGAAGGCAAACACTTAACCAACTGAGCCACCGAGGTGTCCCACCTTAATCTTGAGTCCTGCAGAACCTCTCCCATTCCTCCCTCCTCTCCCTTCAGCATCCTGTTGGGAAGCAGTGTGGGCTCTGGAAGGGATTGCTTCTCTTTGGATTCTCAGGGTCTCTATCTGTAAGGGAAAGATAGGAATAACCGACTTCACCCTATTGCTGGGATTAAAGCCCAACAGCATGGGATGCCTGGGTGGCTCAGTTGGTTAGGCCACTGCCTTCAGCTCAGGTCCTGATCCTGGAGTCCCGGGATCGAGTCCCCCATCAGGCTGCCAGCTCTGCGGGGAGTCTGATTCTCCCCTCTCATGCTCTCTCTCACTCATTCTCTGTCTCTCAAATAAATAAATAAAATCTTAAAAAAATAAAATAAAATAAAGCCCAACTGCAAGCAAAGGGGGTAGTACTGGACCCAGCCCATTGGAAGCACTCTCAGTTACCTCCTGTTTGTTATTTTCCTAACACCTCTCTCTCTCTCTCTCTCTCTCTCTCTCTCTCTCTCTCTCTCTCTCTGTAGGAGCATGAAGGTGTCTGGAGTTCAGCAGAAGGGAGCAGGCCATTTTTCTCCCCCCATATTAGGCACAGAGCCTGCTTCACCACCCCCCTGTAACCAAGTGAAGGAGAACCAAGGGCCAAGGGGCGAGGGCCAGAAGAGTCTAGCCTGATTTAAGGCGGGGAAGAGAGAGGCCCCTGGGTGGCTCAGTCGGTTAAGCGGCTGCTTTCAGGTCCTGGGATCTCAGGGTCCTGGGATCAAGCCCCGCGTTGGGCTCCTTGCTCTATGGGGAGCCTGCTTTTCTCTCTCCTGCCTGCCGCTCCCCCTGCTTGTGCTCTCTCACTTTCTCTCTCTCTCTGCATCAAATAAATAAAATCTTTGAAAAATAATAATAGTAAGATGGAGAGAGAGAGAGCCTGAAAAGGAGCCTTTGGCCAACTCCTCTCCCCCAAATTGTTTCCTTTCCATTCAAATTCCCTTTGGATGCTGAAGATTTACTGAGAGTCGTTCATTCCAGCAACCTCACATTTGTTATGTCACAGATCCTCCCACACTCGTGAGCAATTAACTATCACCCCTAATATTTTATGGACGGGAAAATGAAGTTCCAAGAGGTTATGTGCCTTATTTGAGGTCACACTAGCTGAGGTCCACCCGGCTCAAGCCATGTTCTTTGTTACACCAGTGGGTTCTGCCCCCCGCCACACACTCTGGACTGGGACTTTTGGGTCAGTGTTCCGTCCATGTTCTGGCTGCGCTCCTGTGTTGGAAGGCACAGGCGGTACAATTCCTCAAGGAATTGTTAACACCCCTCCTTAGAGACTGGGTGTCCCCTGCTTGGGTCACGGGGACCCATTCCTTCTCAGCCCTTGTGTGACAGCAGCCCCTCCTCTAGGTCACGGCCAGCTGCATGCCAGCAATAGTAGAAAGACATTCACGCAGTGGAGAACAGATGAGAGGTTTGGGTGTGGTTACTATTCTTTTCTCTTTTTTCTTTTCTTTTCTTTTTTTTTTTCTTTAAGATTTTATTTATTTATTTGACAGAGAGAAACACAGCCAGAAAGGGAACACAAGCAGGGGGAGTGAGAGAGGGAGAAGCAGGCCCCCCGCCGAGCAGGGAGCCCGATGTGGGACTCGATCCTGGGTCTCCGGGATCATGACCTGAGCCGAAGGCAGTCGCTTAACCCACTGAGCCACCCAGGCGCCTCTCTTCTTCTTCTTCTTCTTTTTTTTAATATTTTATTTATTTATTTGAGAGAGAGAGTGAGAGAGAATAGGAGAGGGGAGATGGTCAGAGGGAGAAGCAGACTCCCCGCAGAGCTGGGAGCCTGATGCGGGACTCGATGCTGGAATCCCAGGATCATGACCTGAGCCGAAGGCAGTGGATTAACCAACTGAGCCACCCAGGCGCCCATTACTGTTCTTTTATGCAGAAAGCTGGCGTGGGGAGAGCAGTCACTAATGCTCAGGCCTGTGACATTTGGAAGCAAAGAAGGAACTTATTTTAGGGGAAGGGAAAAAGCCACAGCCTCACCTTGACATCTGTTGGCAGAGCTCCTCCACATCACTCCAGCGGCTGATGTGAGCCCACCAGCAGCAGGGCTCCCCTGCCCTTGTCCTCCTTAGGCAGCCCTCTACCTCCTTCCCTTCTCATTCCATCGCAAATCCCATCCTCGGCCTGCTCTTTCCCGCCTACAGACAGCTGGACGCGAGTTCCCTCCAGTCCACCACAACCCTCATCCACCTCCCTCTGAGGAAATAAAACCAAGCCAACCATTCTACCCAAACCTCAAACCCAGGTTTGGTTTGTCCTTGGGCCCAATCAAATGTCATCCAGGAGGTGTGGGAAGGGAGGGTAAAGGTGGGAGGGGCCCAGAGGCCACCCAGGGGAAGGGGTGAGCAGGACCCAGAGGAGGGTCCCAGGCTCCTTCATCCTCTCCTGCTGTGAAGGGGTGTTTGACTGAGATTGCTCTGTCCGCTCTTCCTCTCCCTGAGTGCTCTGCTGCCTTCTAGCTTTGGTACTGGGGCTGCAAGATGGGCAGCTGTGGGGGCCCGTTAGGGGGCACTGGGGAGTAAATGACGTTTGTCAGTTTCTAGTGGAAAACTCAAAGAATTACTGTATTGGCAAGTAACACAATAACATAATTTTTGCCTAAGAACCAGCTGTTGCATGTCTATGCCCCTAGCTTTGGAGGGTCATTTTTTTTTTTCTCCTCAAAGAATTAAGGCATTCATAGCTTTACAAGGATTAGTGTGTTTATGACCCAAAGCAAAGAACAAAGTCATGGACATTCCTCAGCGTTCACCATTAGGCAGTCTTAAATGTTAGGCCTGCCATGCCATATTTATACCCTCTACTCATATTCTTTTCTGTTCCTTTTGGGAGACCCCGATGAACATCAAGGAAGGGAACAAGAATGTGGTGATTAAGATTCTCTTTTTGGAGTCACGGATTTCTGTGTCTGAGCGGTTCTAGATCTTCCTCTTCACTGTGATTCCAGAACACACTAGGACAGTTGGACCAGCTCTGGACTGGGCTGAAGATGTGAGACTCCCAGAGCTTGCTTCTCAGAGCTTTCCCTGACCTACTTCCAGGCACATGAGGGTAATGGGGGGAAGAGCCCCTCCAAAGGTTTTCATTACACAACGTCCTGAACTGTGAGCTTCTCTCAGGGACTCAAAACCCAGCAGCTCATTCCCCCCTTGCTGATGTCCCCCCAGCACAGACCTCAACCTTCAGACCGCCAAACAACTGTATATCACTGGACTGCCTCTCAGAGACCACACCTTGAAGGAACATGTTTCTGGGAGGCCCTAATATCTGATCTACTTCCTGTCTATCTCAGATCAACTTAGAGCAAAATAAAAAATACTGCCCTAAAGGCAATCCAGGTGACATCTGACCAGCCTAGACAGCAGTGTGGCCTTGGGCTTGGTTACTCCCTTTCGTGGGTCTCAGGTATCTGGGGAGATCAGGTCAGTTGGCCCTCAGGCCATACCTAGCCCTGCCTTCTCAAATAGGAAAAAAAAAAAAGAAAAAAAATGCATGAAGCATTTCCCATCCTTTCTGCTTTTTCCTCTATGGCCAAGTGTGTGCCTGCTCATGCTAAGGCTTTGCAGAGATCACTTAGGAGGCAGGTTCTAGTGTCAGCCTCTTTCATCAGTAAAGAAACAGCTAAAAGGAGGCAGGTGCCTTGCCCAAAGCCACTGCGAAGGGCCTGGAAGGGCCCAGCAGTCTAACCCAGGACAACCCCTGCTTCTTGGCCAGTGGGACCACAGGTGGGAGCCACCGCTTTTCACGTGGCCAGCTTGAGGGCAGGGATGTGGAAGACCTGGGAGCAGCAGAGTAGAGCGGGAAGGGGCCTCGCAGATGGACATGGCCAAGCCCCTCGTCCAGGAGGGAGGGGACCTGCTGGGGCCCCCTGGCATTTGCTCAGGGGAGCACCTGCCCCTGGGTGCTGGAGCAACGCTAGCAAACCCTAGCAAAAAGGAGGTGGGACGCAGGGCAGAAGAAATTCCCTTGACAACCCCACTTAGGAGAAAGAAAGGAGGAAGCAGGAAGGCAGCCAGGCGGCTCATGTGAGGGTGGGCTGTGAGAATCACTGCCCAGGGTGGAGGGAGGTGAGCAAGCCTGCAGCAGCCTCCTCCCTCAGTGTCCTCCTTCTCCAGCATGTTCCACAGTCCTCATTCTCCTGTTTCGGAGAGTCCTACTCTACCAGGCTTGAGGAGTGCTGTAGGTGGGTGGCCCAGGGCCAGAATATTCATGCCACAGGCCCATTCTCTTGGGAGATGGTCACCAGCCAGGTGTACCTAGCGGGTTGGGGAGGTGGGGGGCGGGGTGGAAGACTGAGGCCTGGAACCTTGGCTGGGGGGGGGGGCACGCTGCAGGTAAGCCTGGTCTCATCTTCCCCACAGGGATCCTGGGGGGGCGGGAGGATGGGGCTCTGTAGCAGGAGGTGTGCTCACAGGGCTTCCCTTCCCTGATAACCTGTTCTGAAGAAAATGCGTGTGCGTGTGTTGAGTGGGGCATTGCTGGAAAGGTCTCAACAGAGAACTGTAATCCATGGGAGCTATGCCTGGTGGTTCTCACCTAGGGGCAACTTTGCTCCCCCGGAGACATCTGGCAATGTTGGAAGACATTTTAAAGTCACAGTCCGGAAAAGGTTGAGGGGGGCAGTTTCTGGCATTAAGACAATGCACAGTTCAGCTTCCCTCCCAGTCACTCTCCAAATGTGAAAGGCGCTGAGGTTGGGAACAATTGGTTGCTGAGCCCATTGCCCATCTCTATCCCCTTCCCCGGGAGTCTTGAGCAAGTAGTTGCCCTGCTTCACATCTGCTCTGTAACAACGTTACATGGGAAATGCTAAAATCACAGTCATTTGGATCCTGTGAAAAGATAAGCACAGCGAGGTGGGCCTTTGCGATACTCTTTCCACGCCCACCGGATTCTTCTCCGCCGGGTACCGGTAGCGGAGGACGCGTCGGGGCGCTTTCACGAGAGAATGGTGCCACCTGGTGGTCCCAGGGTTAATAGCAACAGCGGGAACATCTCCAAGAACTGGAAACTATTAACAAGCTTAGCTGCAAAGAAAATTTCTATGGAAAACAACAAAAACAACAACAACAACAACAACAACAACAACAAACGGGGACCACCTAAATGAGAATAAGCAGAGGCCATTTATTCAGAGATTTCTATAGCAAGGAAGTCAGCTATCATCACTTGCACGTGGCAGAGACTCAAATACTGGTGGAGACTCAAATGCTAGGTTTATAGAGAAAATAAAAAAGGCCTCAGGTGTGCCCTGCTTGGAGGTTGTTGTCATGAGGCAGCTGGAAGCCTGGGCATCCTCTGAGATCGGTTTGCAGAAGATATTTGGCTTTCTCTGGTCGGTCCTGAGATGGCAGTGGCGGGTGAAAATTAGAGAAGCTGGCAGTCATTGACCAAGTCCTGACTGTCCGGGGCTGGTAGCTGCAGAGGCCGAGGGTCCAGGTTCTACTGTCATATATCTGGCCAGTGTCTGCTGTGTATTTAGTCTCTTAAGTCATTAATCATCCCAGATACATTCGTGCTGTTACTAATCCTGAACCAGATTCCATAAAATGACCCATGTGAGAAGCAGTTTGACTGCAAATCAATATCTAGGATTTTTTTTAAAAGCTACCCTTACTTGGAGCACCTGGGTGGCTCAGTTGGTTAGGTGACTGCCTTCGGCTCAGGTCATGATCCTGGAGACCGGGGATCGAGTCCCACATCGGGCTCCTGCTTGGCGGGAAGCCTGTTTCTCCCTCTCTCACTTCCTCTGCTTGTGTTCCCTCTCTAGCTCTGTTTCTCTCTGTCAAATAAATAAATATAAATCTTTAAAAAAATTAAAAAAAATAAAAGCTACCCTTACAAATTCTGAGTTAGGTTTCATATTTGATAAAATGGTGTGATTTTGCTGCCCGTGTGCCTTAATATGGATGACATCATTCTCCTCTCTGACAGTCACATGGGCCCCAGGAATCCCTTAACTTCACCCCTCATCACCAACAATGCCACCATCACCATCTGGTGGGGACAGGGCTGCGGCCCCCACTAGCTCCGCCATCACCTGTTTCTCTCTCCCTTGCTGTTTAAGAGCCATATGACCTTCCTTTGGTTCTTCAAGGTTAAAACAAACCAACACTGCCCATTCTCATACTCAACTCCCTCCTCTTGAAGGCTGGCTTTTTTCCCTCCATGTCTGAACACACTGCCACCCTTCCTCTCCAATGTAGCAGCCATCCTTGGGGTTCTCCCAATTGTTCATTTCTTTTATGCTCTTGCACAATGAAATCACACATTATGCGTTCCCTCATGAGTGATCAATTGTAAGGCCAGAATGTGTGTCTCAGTGTGTCTCCATGTCCCCGGGGCCTAGCATGATACTTACTTCAATATGTATTATGGAGCCTTGATAATGTTAGATTCTGCTTAAGAAATACATATTGGTGGGCGCCTGGGTGGCTCAGTGGTTTAAAGCCTCTGCTTTTGGCTCAGGTCATGAGGGTCCTGGGATGGAGACCACATCGGGCTCTCTGCTTAGCAGGGAGCCTGCTTCCTCCTCTCTCTCTGCCTGCCTCTCTGCCTACTTGTGATCTCTCTGTCAAATAAATAAATAAAATCTTAAAAAAAATCTTTAAGAAATATGTATTGGTAAAACGGATGAAAGACTTCAACGTGAGGCAGGAATCTATCAAAATCCTAGAGGAGAACATAGGCAGTAACCTCTATGACATCGGCCACAACAACTTCTTTCACAAAGACAAAGGAAACAAAAGCAAAAATGAACTTTTGGGACTTCATCAGAATAAAAAGCTTCTGCACAGCAAAGGAAACAGTCAACAAAACAAAGAGGCAACCCACGGAATGGGAGAGGATATTTGCAAATGACACTACAGACAAAGGGCTGGTATCCAAGATCTATGAAGAACTACTCAAACTCAACATCCAAAAAGAAGATGAACACAACAAAAAATGGGCAGGAGACATGAAGAGGCACTTCTCCATAGAAGACATACAAATGGCTAACAGACACATGAAAAAATGTTCATCATTACTGCTATCAGGGAAATTCAAATCAAAACCACACTGAGATGCCACCTTACACCAGTCAGAATGGCCAAAATTAACAAGACAGGAAACAACAAGTGTTGGAGAGGCTGTGGAGAAAGGGGAACCCTCTTACACTGTTGGTGGGAATGCAAGTTGGTGCAGCCTCTTTGGGAAACAGTGTGGAGATTCCTTTAAAAATTAAAAATAGAGGGGCGCCTGGGTGGCTCAGTTGGTTAAGCGACTGCCTTAGGCTCAGGTCATGATCCCAGAGACCCTCCCAGAGACCCGGGATGGGATCGAGTCCCACATCAGGCTCCCTGCTCAGCAGGAAGCCTGCTTCTTTCTCACTCCCCCTGCTTGTGTTCCCTCTCTGGCTGTGTTTCTCTCTGTCAAAATAAATAAAACTTAAAAAAAATTAAAAATAGAGCTACTCTGTGACCCTGCAATTGCACTATTGGGTATTTACCCCAAAGATACAGATGTAGTGAAAAGAAGGGCCATATGTACCCTAATGTTCATTGCAGCAATGACCACAATCGCCAAACTGTGGAAAGAGCCAAGGTGCCCCTCAACAGATGAATGGATAAAGAAGATGTGGTACAATGGAATACTACACCTCCATCAGAAAGGATGAATATCCAACTTTTGTAGCAACATGGACCAGAAGAGATTATGCTGAGTGAAATAAGCCAAACAGAGAAAGTCAAGTATCATATGGTTTCACTTACTTGTGGAGCATAAGGAGTAATATGGAGGACAGTAGAAGTAAAGGAAATGGGAAGAGGGGTAAATCAGGGAGGAAGAGGAAACATAAGAGACTTTGGACTAAGAAACAAACTGAGAGTCTTGGAGGGAGGGGGTGAGGGGATGGGCGAGCCTGGTGGTGGGTATTAAGGAGGGCACATATTGCATGGAGCACTGGATGTGGTGCATCAACAATGAATCTTGGAACACTGAAAAAAAAATACATATTGGGATCAAAGAGTATTGGTTAAATGAATAAGCAGGGTCTTTCAGGAGCCGCTCCTCAAGGTCCAAGCACATTCCCCAAATCCATGCTGCCTGGAACTCCGGGTCCAAGGATAACCTCTCCCGCCCCTGCTCACATTCTCCTTAGATGAAAACACAACCTGTACGCAGAACCGGTTTTGGCTTCCAACGCACTGCGCATTTCAGCGTTTCCATGTCTTTTGTAAGGAAAACTACAGAGACTGAGAGGCACGGGGGAAGAGGAAGGCACAGGGGGTGCCTTTGCATTAAATCTATTTGTGGGGGCACCTGGGTGGCTCAGTCGGTTAGGCGTGGGGGGGGGAGGGCCTTCTGCTCAGGTCAAGATCCCTGGGTGGAGCCCCATATCAGGTTCCTTGCTCAGCAGGAAGCCCGCTTCTCTCCTTCCTGCCATTCTCCGCGCTTGTGCTCACTCACTCTGTCAAATAAACAACAACAACAAAAATCTTAAAAAAAGATATATTTTGGGGTGCCTGGGTGGCTCAGTTGGTTAAGCGACTGCCTTCGGCTCAGGTCATGATCCCGGAGACCCGGGATCGAGCCCCACATCGGGCTTCCTGCTCCGCGGGAAGCCTGCTTCTCCCTCTCTCACTCCCCCTGCTTGTGTTCCTTCTCTGGCTGTGTTTCTCTCTGTCAAATAAATAAAATCTTTTTTAAAAAAAGATATATTTATGTAATCTGGGACCCCAGGGCCAGGCTAGCTTCTGAGGGTGCCAGTGCCTCTTCCGCTTTAAGGGGCGGAGCCCCAGCGCACCCGCAGGGCGCTCCCGGAAGACGCGGTCGCGGCGTCCTCAGCGTCGGATCCCTCGAGCTCCGAGCGCTCTCTCCCGCGCTCCGAGGCAGGCCAGAGTCGGTCCGCCTGACTCCCGCCCTCCGCACCCGGGTCCCCCGCCCTCTCCACCCCTTTCTCCATCCCGATCGCCGGCCCTCGGCACACTCTTCCCGCGGTCTGGTCCGGATCCTCGGGCCCTCATCTTTGAACTTCTGCACCCCTCACCTCCTGGTCCCTGGCTTTTCCCCACCCCGGTACCCAGTGCCTGGGTGTTCGGCGGTCCGCACTGCCCCCTTCCCCCGCCCCGGCTCTCAGCCCTTTGTCCCGAGTGTACCTTTCTTCTTCCCCCGCACCACCCTTGCCTCCGCCAGCTCGGGACACCCGGGCCCTCCGCAGCCACATCCACCCCCTACCCCAGCTCTGCCTCTCCGCGCCCTGGCCCTCGGCGCGTGCCGGGCCACCGGCCTGGGGTGGGGTGACCCCGGGGCCGCCGGGCTCTGGCTCCGCCCGCGTGGCCACCGCGCGCAGGTCGCATTCCGGCGCTGGGCCTGACCTGGCGTCTGGCTTGGCCCCTCCTGCTCTCACAGTCCGTGCAGTTCTGAAAGTCCCAGGAAGGCGCAGCCAGCCTCGGGCCTTAGGTCTAGGCGAGGTACGGGGAGGGAGTGGGGTGTGGAGTGGGGACCGAGGGGCCGGGCTGCGCGGCCTAGGGGGCGCGCCCTGCAAAGCGGGACTGGGCATAGCCTGCCCACGCTTAGCCTGCTCACCCGGTCTGAGCGGCGCCCGATCTCGCTGGTACCCCACTTTTAAGTGGGATACTCAGCTGTGGTCCTGGACAGCCTTGCCTAAACCGCGAACATAGATGGGTGCCCTTTAAGTCGAGGGCAGGCAGCGCCTAGGCCCAGGACCTCTGGGAGAGGATGGTGACCCCCTGGCGCTTCTCCGTGAGGGTCTGTTTGTCGCACCTAAGGGGTTTTGAGCTCAGAAAAGAACTCGGCCTCCTAAGGTCATCTGGGTGCTCTCGTAATGCCAGACTCTGTTGGCTTCTGCTTGGTACTTTACCCAAACTTATCTCAGCCTGTGGGGACACTGGTGAGGGGGCCCCTGAGAGCATGTGCTCCCGAAGAGCGGGTTGGAGTGACCTAGCTGAAAATGGGCCACAGGAGAGAGTCTCCCAAGAGGGGCGGCTAGAAGGCCTCTTTCTGCACCTCCGAATCTGGCTCCGGGCTGGGGCTCTCTTGATGAAATTCTTTCCCCTCCTTCTCTTCTACCCCCTCACCTACCTGGCTCCCAGCGTCTCCAGCTTCTGGCTCTACTTGCTTCTGAAAGCCACCGAGACCTCAGGCCCAACATACATCAAACTGGGCCAGTGGGCCAGCACCCGGCGCGATCTCTTCTCAGAGGCTTTCTGTGCCCAGTTCTCCAAGCTGCATGTCCGGGTGACCCCCCACCCTTGGACTCATACTGAACGCTTCCTGCGGCAGGCATTTGGGGAAGACTGGGGGAGGGTCCTCTGCTTTGAGAAGAAGGAACCTGTGGGTTCAGGCTGTGTGGCCCAAGTGTACAAAGCACGGGCCAATCCTGCCTTCCTGGAGAATGACAGTGTCCGGAGACTTGCCAAGGCCTCCCACCTGCAGCCTTCAGAAGCTGGGGCAGTCGGGATGCTGGGAGAGCTCTTTGGACACCCGGGGAAGGGGTGGGGGTTTCAAGGAAATCTGGCTGACTGGTCATTTCTAGAAAGGCTGCTCCTCCCTAAAGCTGACCCGGTTGGATCAAATGCAGATGTGTCTCAATCTTCAGCACCTGCCCACCAACCTGAGCCAGAGCACCTCATCCCTGCGGCAGTGAAAGTAAGTGCTCAGATGTCTTCAACTGACCCTTCCTGTCTAAAATTTCACCAACTCCACAGAGCTGTGCTGGGTCAGGAACCCACATTTGCAAATCACTCCACATTGCCTTCCACTGATGTTTATTAGCTGGACCTTTTTCTGTGTGCCTGTGCTGTGCACGCTGTTTTTCTTGGTTCGAGGGAGTGGTTGTGTGAAGAGTCTCATAAAGGAAACGAAGGGGGTTTGGGGTCTGCTGCCTCTGTGGGGGGAGGAACCACCTCCCAGCTCACGTACTCCCCTGGGGCCAGGATAAGTCAGAGACCGTCTAGGTTAGACGTGCTGTGGTGAGCCCACGGTGGCGGTATTCATTTTTATAGAAGTGGCTTCCTTCTCTCTCCATTTCTAGTCCCCCCTGCCTGGGCTCCATCACTTTTGGCTCCACACTTTTGCATTCCCGTGCAACATGTGGGAGGGTCTGGCGGACCCCAGTAGCGGTTGCCCTTGATGCTTTCTTACACCTCTGTGGAAACAACCCTCTGCTCGCACCTATTGACTCATACTTTCCAAGGCCCGAGGCCTGGCTGCTTATAAAGGTTGCCAGTGATTCCCACGAGCTGGCATGTTTGGGGAATACTGGACCACAGTATCCTCCGCTCTGTGCGGTACAGAAGGAGTGGGGGCCAGCTGTGTCCCAGCACAGGGGCCTGCCCTGGTAGATGCATCTTTTAGTCTGTGCCAGCTGCTGCTGAGGTAGGCATTTGCTTAACTTGTATCTCTTTACTTCTCCGCTTTGGTCCTGAAAGGACTTGAGGTGGTGCGGGGGTTAGGACTATTATCTCCATGTTTTGCCTTGTTTTGTTTTTAGATTTTATTTACTTGAGAGAGAAAGTGAAAGAGCGCACATGAGGGGGGGGGGGCAGAGGGAGAGGGAGAAGCAGACTCCCCACTAAGCAGGGAGCCCATGCGGGGCTCCATCCCAGGACCCCGGGATCATGACCTCAGCTGAAGGCAGATGCTTAAGCTTAACCGACTGAGCCACCCAGGCGCCCCTGTCCCCATGTTTTAAAAAGTGCAGCAGGAGGCTGAGAGGTTGAGTAGCTGGCCAGTTGCAGACTGGGAGTGAGCTGCAGAGCCAACAGGCATTTGAAAGCAGACTCTTTCCATCCCACCTCAGTACATCCTTGCTGGGGTTCTGGGATTCCAGATCCTTCTCTGACTCAGGCTCTGGACTGCCTGACTCAGTACCTGGTGTGCTCAGTAAAGTGCAGCCTCCTGCCCCCGCCCCCAGAGTCGGGGATGCAGTAGGGTCTCAGAGGAGGCCTGGCTGTCCACATCTTCACCCGGCACTCCATGATGACTTCGATGCACGCTAATGTTTGGGAGCCACTGACCTAAACTTAACGTATTTGGAAGGAAAAGCCAGCCTGTTGTTTCCAGCAAAGCTAGGTGCAGCGTGGAGGCGTTTCCTCAGCGAAGGAAGTGCTGAGCGTGGGGCCCACATCCCTAATGCTGGGATGAGAAGCTGGCTCTGTTCCCTGGTGCTGGGACCCTGTCCTGTCGGGGTGAGCGTGCGCTCACGATGCCTTCCTCTCCCTGGCAGGTGCTGCACCCCGGCGTGCTGTCGCAGGTGCAGATGGACCTGCTGCTGATGAAGATGGGCAGCCGAGTCCTGGCGCTTCTGCCGGGAGTCAAGTGGCTTAGCTTGCCTGAGATCGTGGAGGAATTTGAGAAGCTCATGGTCCACCAGGTGAAGTCTCCTTCCCTCCGTTGCAAATTGTATCTCACATAGTTCTTGCCATCAGCTGTTCAGCACATACTGCATGGGTGCATCATTTCCCGGCACTCACAGCCATCGTGATATGGTAGTCGGGGTGGCTGACAGGACAAGGGATGCCCAGACCTTAGAGGCCGAATGCCACAAGATGATTTCTTGCTTCTAGCAAAGTTCCATGCTGGTGAACTGAAGGAGGGAGAGGGAGCTCTACTCCATAGTGACTTGGGGACCCATTTTCCTCCCAGGATGGCATGGCCATCCTCACCCTGTGTCATCTCGGGTCAGTGCAGTCTGGGAGTCTGAGGGCGGGGGCAGTAAGTTCTGTTTAGACATGGAGTTTAAGGGGCTCTGGGCTTCCATGAAGCTACAACTTGAAGAGAGGAGTGGAGCTGCTGCTGGGGTCTGGCCAGGAGAGCGCAGTCCTGTTGTTAGCTGAGTTGTTAGCTGAGGACGGGAGGGAGCGGGAGCACAGGGCAGGAGAAAGGCAGCAGCTGAGAGAGCATCAGTGCGTGTGGGGCACACAGGGGGAATGGCTGGGAGACCAGATGGAGACTGAAGCACCGGAGGCCAGGGGTGGGTCATGGGGGGGCAGTAAGCAGCGGGTGCCGGGAGGAGAGCTGTTCAGAAAGAAGGGGGTTCTCAATAGCACCAGTACTGGGTGCCCCGAGAGGTCATTAGGATCAAGATGGGAGCGGTCCCTTGCGTGTGGCAAGTGAAAGGCTTGGTGAGTGTGGGGAGCAGTGCAGTGGGCAGAGGGGAGCAGGCCGCTGTAGAGCCGTGGTGGTAAACTGATGTGGGGAAGGGCTGCAAGGGTGGGTGGGGGGTAGCAGAGAGGGAGGAGCCGGGAGTCCGCCAAGCCCAGGTGCTGCAGCGGTGTCTGCCCCTGTAGCTTCCAGAAGTTCATGGAGGCAAAACCAGGTTTCCTGAGTCTCCTCTGGCATTCTGCAGGTGGAGGAGGGGAGGCCAGTGGATGTGGGAACCGGCTAAACTCTGGGGCGGTGTAGATGCTGCTATCCCCATGCCCAGATCACCCCTCATCTCTTCTCTCCACATCTCTCTAGATCGACCTGCGTTACGAAGCTCGGAATCTAGAACACTTCCAGTGCAACTTCCTGAATGTGAATTCTGTCAAATTCCCCACCCCTCTGCGACCCTTTGTCACCAGGGATGTCTTGGTGGAGACATATGAGGTAAGTGAGTGCTTCCTCAGCCTGGGCCTTCCACTCATGGCGGGGCCACCTCTGCTTCACCCAGAGGCCCCCATCTGAAAAAACAAAAGCTAAGAGCACAGGATTACTGTCCATAAAGCTGAGGGGAGTTTGAATACGGCATGGGGTGAGGAGGCTGTGTAGGGAGGTGGCTGGGAGCCTGGATGTGGCCTCAGAATTTTCTGGACTTGAAAACCTTTCCATTTTATTTGCTGGTGACATCAGTTTCCTCCGTGTAACAGTGGGTGCCTGTCCGTGCCTCACAGGCTGGTCCCAGAAGTCAGTGACACATTGAATGCAAAAATGCCTTCAGCACAGAGTTTGCACACAGAAAGTGCTCAGCAAGTGTTGGTGTCACATCATTGGCCTTAGCTGTTGCCTGGTCCAGCCTCCTTTATAAAAATGGTAACGTTCAATCCAGGGGGGTGACATGGAAGATCCAGTGTTACTGGCTGTGTGACCTTGAGCAAATTACTTAATCTCTCTGGGCTTTTGTTCTTCCGTTTGCCACTGCAGAATGACAGGATCAGTCTCTATGGGCACTAGTCTCAATGGACAAGTAACTAACCTATATGAAGTGGTTACTTTCTCCTTCCTTCTCTTTCTCCCTTTTCTTTCCATTTTTCTGCTCAAGGTCACAGAGCTCACTTGTGTCCTTATTGGCTGATTGCTGATCAGAAACTAGCTCTCCTGAGGCCTGCTCCTTGTCTTCTCTCACAATGTTACATCTCTTACCTATGGGTTCCAGAGTTACGGGTTTCCTCCAGAATAAACCTAGGGGACTTGTTTTCTTTTGAGAAGTGTTACAGCAGGGAAAATCAAGCATGTTAAAATTAACCTGTGGATGACAGATTCAGAGGGATTTGTAAGGAAGGGAAAACTCTTTGGAAGAGTAGGGATGGGAAGGCAGTGCTGATGGGTCACATGGGGATGAGGAGCAGGGCACTGGGCAGGCCATCCGGGGTAAAGCTCTCTCTCCCCTGAACTTCCTTAAAGGAGAGCGTGCCTGTGTCCAGTTATCAACAGGCAGGGATCCCCACTGACTTGAAGAAGAAGATTGCACGGCTGGGGATCAACATGCTCCTGAAGATGGTGAGTGTGCGGGCTTGGAGGGGGTCAAACTGCGTGTGGGGAGATGGCAGAGACGCTGGTTGGCTGCCAGGGATGGGGTGCGGGGGGCGAGCAAAGCAGCAAGCTACCACGTTGAGAGTCTGCTCCAGAAAAGCAGAGCTTACCAGAACGCCCCTTCATTCTATGCCTTTCTCTTAAGCACGGTGTTGAGGGTGTGCACTCGGTCACCATGCCAGGTGTTGTGGGGAGAGAGTGGAGCCAGACTCAGGCCCTGTCCATGTTGTCTGTAGTGTAGACAAAGGGCCGGAGATACTGTGTGTTCAGTGGTACTTCATTTGTTCATCCAGCAGCTGAGCCCCCAGTCGGTGTCCGGCACTGATGTAAGTGCTAGGTTGACGGCAGTGAGCGAAACAGACCTGATTACAATGTTCATGGAAGGATCCTTCTCTGGGAAGACAGGCCACAGATTAGAAAATGATACAGGTGCCACACGGGCACTTAGGAGGGGCCGGTCCTGGCCTCGGGACTTATTCAGGAAGTGACGCCATGTGCCCTGAGATGTACAGTCTAGGTGTCACCCACGAGAGGACAGCCTGACGATGAAAACGACACTCATAAGGCACATAGCCCTCAGCAGTGTCAGCTTTCACGCACTGGTAGCAGCTCATATTTAGGAGTGAAGGAAGACGGTACGAAGTATAGGGCTTGAGCTATTCCTGGTGGCTGGCAAGGAGGACAGAGGCCGAGGGCTGGATGGCACATTGTAGGCAGGAAAGAGAATGAGCATCCTCATCTGGAGGGTGCAGAAGCTGGGTAAGAAGGGACCAGGTATGTGGTCAGAGTGGGAGGAAAGGATCCATGTGACCGACGTGGCGCCATGGGGGGCCAAGGCCTGTGGCCACGGTGGGGCAGAGGGGGGCACGGGAGTGAGCAGGCCCAGCCTCCACCTCTAGCTTTGAGTGGAAAGTCAGCCACCCCAACCCGAGGACTGTGCGGGGAGAGCTGGGTGTCCGTTCAGTCGGCGCTGTGGGGGTTCAGTGGGGAACCAGACAGCGGGGCTTCCTCTCCTGGGGCTGGAGAGGAAGCTGCGGGGGGGCACCTAGGGGAGAAGCAGCACCAAGCGGCACCCAGGAGACAGGAGATGATGATGGGCTCCGGCTGGTGGGATTGAGGACGGGGGTGAGAGTTGCGGGGCTAAGCTGACAGCCACATGCCAGATTTGGTCCTGGGGTCAGAGGTCTTCCGTGCCCATGTCCGCAGGTGTGCCAGCCCTGGCTTCTCTAGTTCTCAGGATTTTCACCAGCAGCCTCTTTCAGAGCCAGAGCCCAGGACCAGGAGGGTCTCTCTGGGGTCTGCGGCTGTGGTAGAAGGAGCCCCCAGCCGCTATCTGCACTCTCCCCTGGGGCTCTCCTTCCCCTTGAGAAGGCTTGCCGCAGAGATGACCTTTCCACAGGATGCACACTCCAATCCCACCACATCACACCTGACTTCCGTCCGTAACAGTCTCTGGAGCTTTCTTTCCCGCTTAGTTGTTTCAAAGCCACTTTCACCTGCACACTGATTCACTATCATGGTTAGACTTCACTGTGATGGGTAAATTGAGGTAATGGAGGGGAAGTCTGATTTATGAAATGTTTTTTTTTTAATGGTAGTTCCAGGGCACCTGGGTGGCTCAGTGGGTTAAAGCCTCTGCCTTTGGCTTAGGTCATGATCTCAGGGTCTTGGGATCGAGGCCCACGTTGGGCTCTCCGCTCAGCAGGGAGTCTGTTTCCTCCCCTCCCTCTGCCTGCCTCTCTGCCTACTTATGATCTTTCTCTCTGTCAAATAAATAAATAAAATCTTTAAAAATAAAAAAATAAAAAGATAAAATGGTAGTTCCATGGGGTGCCTGGGTGGCTCAGTTGGTTAAGGTCTGCCTTCGGCTCAGGTCACAATCCCAGGGTCCTGGGATCGGACCCCCCCCCCCCCCCGCCCCACCTCATCTGCTTAGCAGGAAGTCTGTTTCTCTCCCTCTCTCTCTGCCTGTTGCTCCTTCTGTGTGTGCTTTACTTATTATTATTATTTTTAAAGATTTTATTTATTTGTTTGAGAGAGAGCAAAAGCAAGAGAGAGCACACATGGAGAGGGAGAGGCAGGCTCCCTGCTGAGTGGTGAGCCTTAGTGGGCCTCAGTCCTAGCACTCTGGGATCATGACCTGAGCTGAAGGCAGACCCTTAATCAGAAAGAATTTTTCTCTTAAAAATGTCAACCTGGGGGCGCCTGGGTGGCTCAGTTGGTTAAGTGACTGCCTTTGGCTTAGGACATGATCCCGGGTGTCCCACATCAGGGTCCCTGCTCGGCGGGAGGCCTGCTTCTCCCTCTCTCACTCCCCCTGCTTGTGTTCCCTCTCCGGCTGTTTCTCTCTGTCAAATAAATAAAATCTTTAAAAAAAAAATGTCAACCTGGCCTGTCTCAGGACAAATTCTGAATGCATGACATAGGTAGTGAAACTTTAGGAACTGTCCGCCTCTCTGCCATTGTACTCAGTCCCTTGCGCTTACTGTCACCTTGGAAGCTTTTTGGCATATGGCCGGGTGGTGCTGGGGTGGAGGGTTGTCTCTGCCTTGAACAGCGCTGATCTCCTTTCAGATATTTGTGGACAACTTTGTCCATGCAGACCTCCACCCCGGGAACATCCTGGTCCAGGGTGCCGGCGGTCTTTCCAAGAGTCAAGAGGCCCAGCTGCAGCAGGTGGATGTCTGCGACACGCTGGTGGTGGCCATGACCCCCGCGTGCTGCCCGCTGCGCCTGGTGCTGCTGGACGCCGGCATCGTGGCAGAGCTGCAGGCCGCTGACCTGAGCAACTTCCGGGCCGTTTTCATGGCGGTGGCGATGGGGCAGGTGAGCCCCCGCGGGCCTGTGGGGGTTGGGGACGCGCTTTAACTGCAGGACTGTAAATGCCCGTGTTTGCCGTGGGCGCTCCTGCTGGGCTCGGGGAGAGTGCAGTGGGAGGGGAAGGAATGGGAAGGAGAGGGGCAGAGGAAATGAAGCCGTCCAAGGGGTCTTTAGTCAGAACGTGTGATCCCATGGGTGACACCTGTCCCGAGCGGCTCAGGGTTTGGGATGAGGGGAGGAAATGGCTCCATCCTGAGAGCTGTTTTGTACTGGTAGTTTCTCTTCCCTTATCAGTAGGCCTGTGGGTGGGCACTGGGATCACTGGCCTCTTGTCTGAGGAACGGCTGGCCTGGCCTGCCGCATTTGCTGCAAGAAAGCAGGCTGGTGAGAAGCAGGACTTATTCTCCCAGTGTGCGAGGGTCCCCTGGAATCTGGAGTGGTTTTCGACTCCCGATGCCGTGGCTGCGAGGGGCTCTGGTGGTTGAGAATTATTATTTGCAGAAAGGGATTTGGTACAACCTCTACTGAGTCAACTTTAAGTAGGATGTCAAGAGTGACAATGAAGAAACGCTCCAACCAAATGGTCTGGAATTTCCCAGCAAGAAAGACTGTGGTGAAGGGAGAACTTTTTTTTTAAAGGCAAAATTCAGGGGAGCCCCTGCTTATTTGGGAGCCCTCTGAGGGGACAAATCAAAGGCTTGAGTCTGAGACAGTTGAAAATGTCCCTTGAGTCAAGGTTAAACACAGCGGTGCAGTGGCAGGTGGAGGGTGGGGGTGTGCCCCCGGCACAGGGAAGGATGAAGGAAGGGCACAGCCAGAGAGAAAGAGCTTGGCTCCCGGAGTGGTGCTGCGGGAGGTGAAAGGCTCTGGGAGTGACCCCTACGGTGTTCAGGGGGACTGGGAGGCTCTGGTCTGAGGGCACCGGGGGCGGAGGAGGAGGTCGAAGGCTGGAGCACAGACGCTGGGTCAGGCGGGAGGAGGGAGTTCTCCTCAGCCAGGAAGAGAGCCCACAAGGCGAGTGTGGCCAGAGGCAGGTCTTGGTGACTCTGGGGACGAGCTGGTTGGTCAGCAGGGCCCCGTGGAGTGTGAGCGGCAGGATGCGGGCTTCGCCGCCGTGCCCTGCAGGTGAAGGCGAAGGACATGGTGGTGTACAAAATGCCTCTAACAGCACTTTCAAAGTCTCTGTCAGTTACCAGGTATTCTGGAGGGGGCGGAGATTAAAAATGGACGGGTGGTCAAAGGCAGGATGGTTGAAACCTTGGGGGGAAGCAACGGATATGAGGAAGTCTGGGTAGAGGGTCTAGTTTATGACCACTTGACTCTACCAAGTTCCTTCTTCCACGTTTGGTAGGGCCAGAGAGTGGCCGAGCTCATCCTGCATCATGCCCGGGCCAGTGAGTGCAGGGATGTGGAGGCATTCAAGGCTGAGATGGCCACACTGGTGACCCAGGCCAGGAAGAACACCATCACCCTGGAAAAGGTGAGCAGGCCGCTCAAGGGGCAGAGGCTGTGGGGTGTTTACTGCCCTGGCTCTTGGATGGAGCGAAGGTCGAAGGGAGACCCTCTCTATGGGGAGAGATCACAGGTGGGTTGAGTTTTAAGGCAGATGAAAAGCAAACCTGTCCTCTGGCTGCCTGTCGCGGGAGTGAGGCAGGTCACTGGAATCCCTGGCTCGCAAGGGTGGCCCCTTGACCTGGTGGCTGCTGGGGCAGTGACATTTACAGTGCCGTAACCCCTCTCTGTCCTGGCTGTAGCCATTCTTTGGCTTCGCAGGGATCAGGAGCTCAGCTGAGCAGGGAGGGAGGGAGGATTAAGGGCCCTGAGCAGCCAAAGGACATACTTAATGTTCATGTCCTTTATTTACACCTGAACTAAAAGCCCACTTTGTGTTTCAGACACAGTTCTAGCAAACTTGACTTTTTTCTCACCAAACGCATAGTCTGTATAGCAGCAGCGAGTCAGAGCAATGAGTGGGCCCCTGGTAGTGAGGCCCTGCCAGTCTCATGGATTCAGATGGGATTTCTGTGTGTGCTGGGAGGGACGGGGGTGATGGGGTAGGTAGGCATCTCAGTTCCACCCCAGCAGGAGTCTTTCAACTCACCAGTGTGATGGGAGCTGCGCTGGTGCATGTGTGGTCCTTTCTGGGATTTGCCCGACAGCTGGTGTGCATGTGGAGGGTGCAGTGGTTGTGAGTGTGGGTGGGAGGACGGGGAGGGATGGCGCTGGAAGGGAGAGGAGCAGTGGAGGGGGCTCTGCAGGCAATTTTGTTCTGTTTTCCAGCTTCAAGTTTCCAGCCTTCTGTCGAATGTCTTTAAGTTACTGATGACTCACAAGGTGAGGGCCCCGGCGGAGCGGAGCCCCCACGCTCTGGTCAGGTTGGCAGGGAGGGGCCTGGGGAAGCGGGCGGGTGGCCACAGGGTGCCGAGAGGGACCTCTCCTGCAGGACATTTTCCATACCAGTCTGTCTGTGTGAAGGGTGCTCTTTCTGTCTTTTTCTCAGCACAGTTAGTTTGGGCACCAGTCTAGCAGTCTTAGGACTAGGGGACCCCTTGCTGGAGGAATATGTATTTACAAATGCAAAAACTGTCGAATTCGGGCCTTTCATACCTTTTCCTTCCTCAGTTCACATTGCCGATGCTTAGTCCTAATGTAAGTCATACTTAGTTCTTTCCTGGGGTCAAGGAGGCTCAAGAGGGGGTGCCTCTTGTCCTGCTTTGGAGGCCCCAGGGGGCTGTCCTGGCCTTTGCCTCGGGCTCTGTCTCCTTGCGATGGAAGGCGATCCTGGGCCACTCTGAAGAGTCAAGCTGCCAGCCGAGGGTGTAAGGGGTTGAGGGCAGGGCGGGTTCTCCTCTGAAGATGGCCTCTCCCACTGTTTCTCTTGAGGTTCTGCAGTCTGATCAGGACACTCTGCATGGGAAAGGCAGCTATTTGACAAGGATCGTAACACACAGCTCAGAGTCAGAAGGGTGTCCGGCCTAGCACCTTCATCGTACGGGAGGCATGATGGAGGCAGGTGGTCCGCTCACCTCCCTGGGCCTCGTGGGTGGAGCCCAGACGTGACACACAAGCAGGTGTCTCAGTCCTGCGCTCTTCCTGTGGCTCCACACCTGCTCTGCAGTGACTGTGTGCTCAGAACAAAACTGCCACGCAGCCTGAGGGCCCCCCAAGTATGCCACGGACTGGTGGGGTGACCGGTCCCGTGTGGGACACTTGCCACCTGGCATCGGTTGTGCTGGGTGTTTTTCATCTAGTCTCTCATTCAGATCTCAGGATAGCCCCCCCCGGGCAGGTGTGCTCCCTCCTGTGCTGGCCGCATGAAGAGACAGGCCCCGAAAGGTTAGGCGGCTCCCCAGGTCCCCCCGACTGTGCATGGCAGAGCCATGGTCTGCACCCGGCTCCAGCTCTACAGCTGGCTTTGTTAGTGGGGTTTTGGTGAAAAGCTTTATGCTTTCCAAAACTTTTGACAAGTTCTGTTTCATTTATTTATTTATTTGACAAGTTCTGTTTTAAAAACGACTTCAATATCCTCGTGGGATTGGGAAAACCTTTAATTGTTGCTAGGGAGTGGGGCTGGAGAGAAACACAGCCCTGGGAGTTCTGCTGCAGGCAGTGCAGAGCGGGTAGCTAAAGCCCACACTCCCCAGCTCTGAGCGGCAGGAGGCTCTCCCAGCCCACAGGGCCGAGCCTTCCTGGCCGTGACGCTGAGCTCCCTCTCTGCACCCCGAGTGCCTGATTTAGCTGTGTCATACTTGTCGGTATCCCACTTAAACCCCTCCACATTCCTCAAGGCAGGCACCTATGCCAGGAGGCCCAGCAGCAAAGCCACGGCCACATGGCTCCTGTGGCAGGTTCAGGACCCGGCTGCCGGCAGTCTGACCACAGAGCCCCGACTCTCGGCTTTGTCCTCCTGCGCTCTAAGTCCAGACACGGCCTTCCTGATACAAGGTGGGGGACACAGTGGGCAGAAGCTCCCTGAAGGTTTGCTGTTAACATTGCTGTTCCCAGAATGGAAGAGCAGAGAATTTCTACTACAAGTGCTGTGTTCTAGGTACTCCACGAGGCATTTAGTTTTTTTTTAGAATCTTAAAAATGTTTACTTATAGTTAAAAATACATATAATAAAATTTACCCTAACCATTTCCAGCTCATAGTTCAGTAGCATCAACTGTGTTCACATGGTGTGTGACAGAGCTCTAGAAGTTCCTCAGCTTACTAAATGGAAACTGTATCTATTGAACAACTCCTGATTAATTTCTCCCTCCTCTCAGCCCCTGGCAGCCGAATGTTCTGCTTTCTGTTTCCATGATTTTGGTGACTTTAGTTATCTCATGAAAACGGAGTTGTGCAGGATTTGTCTTTTTGTGCCTGGCTTATTTCACTCACCATAATGCCCCAGCGCTCATCCATATCGTAGCATGCCACAGGATTCTTTCTCAAGACTAAAGAATATTCTGTTGTATGTGTATACCATGTTTTCTTTATTAGTTCATCCATCCGTGGACATTTGGGCTGCTTCCACCTCTCGGCTATTACGAATAATGCTGCCATGAACATGGATGTGCAAATATTTCTTTGAGGTCCTACTTTCAGTTCTTGGGGCTGCAACATCATAGGGTATTTTCGTAGATTTGAGGAAGCTCTATACCACTTTTCCACATGTAATTTGACATTCCTGCCATCAATATACAAAGGATCCGGTTTTCCAGATCCTCACTAACACTTGTTATTCTGTTTTTTTAATGATGGTTATCCTAATGGGTGGGAGGTAGTATCTCATTGTGGTTTTGATCACATTTCTCTAATGATGGATTAGCGACGTTCAGCCTTTGTTCATATGCTTGTTGGCCATTTGTATGTCTTCTTTGGAGAAATGTCTATTCATGTGGCACTTAATTTTTTAATAAAATATTTGCCAGAAACACAGAGGTAGAAAGAATACAGTAGACACTGAATAACTCACCACTCAGCTTAATAATGAAAGCATTTCCGGTGGTGTGGAAGCACCGTCTGACTCCCCCGACAGCTTTTCAGACCTGAACTGAGACAAATACCTTTTCTTTTTAACAGATTATTTCCCAGGGTGCCTGGGTGGCTCAGTGGGTTAATGCCTCTGCTTTCGGCCCCGATCATGATCTCAGGGTCCTGGGATCAAGGCCCACATCGGGCTCTCTGCTCGGCTTCCTCCTGTCTCTCTGCCTGCCTCTCTGCCTACCTGTGATCTATCTCTTTGTCAAATAAGTAAATAAAAATCTTAAAAAAAAAAGAAATACATCAAAAAAAACCCCAAACAGATTATTTCCCCCTGAGTCCACCTTCAGTTTCCCAACCTGCAGTCCATTTGAGAAACAGATTCTTATTCTTCTAGGTTTATACCCCGCTTATGCAGTGGGGTATAAACCTAGACCACCCTGTGCTTGAGCTTCCTTTTTACAGAATGGGGATGATGACAGTACTTTTGAGAATTAGTTGAGTAATTCACTTAAGTTGCTATTACTATTAACCTAGCACTAAAGGGGAAGAAGTTGGGGCACCTAGGTGGCTCAGCTGGTTAAGTGTCTGCCTTTGGCTCGGGTCAGGACCCCTAGGGTACTGGGATGGAGCCCTGCGTTGGCTCCCTGCTCAACAGGGAGCCTGCTTCTCTCTCTCCTCCCCGTTCATGCTCTCTCTCTCTTTCTTGTTCTCAAATCAATAAAAATCTTTAAAAAAGGGGGGGAAGAGAAGTTCTTCTGCGTTTGAGTAAAGCCATTTGTGCATGGTCTCAAAAAGGCTACTGCGGATCTTGAAGAATGACCCTCATGTAGATTTATAGTTTCTGGTATAGCTATGAAGTATTCATTGAATTATTTTTAAGTCATTCAAACACACACACACACCCCTAGAGAAGTACATGCTGCACCCCCCAGATTTTCCCTTAATATTTCTCATAGATGGGAGGTTGGGTAAGTAGATGAGATAGTGGGGAGGATAATGGGTAGGGGAAAGAGTGTTAGGTAGATGGTAGAAGTCCCAGCAGGCCTAGAGTGGACAGTCACATGGTCACAGATCAATGGGCTTTGGAAAGAACCAGTCTTTTCCTGTTTCAGGTAAAGCTTGAGAGCAACTTTGCCTCCATCGTGTTCGCCATCATGGTGTTGGAGGGCCTTGGCCGCTCACTAGACCCCAAACTGGACATCCTGGAGGCAGCAAAGCCCTTCCTTCTGAAAGGACCAGTGTCCTCCCATTGACTGCAGCAGTGGCGAGCAGTGGGTCTTTGTCGCAGCACTGAGGGCCACACCCGACAGCCTCCCCTGCGGCAGCCTCGACATTTTAAAATCGGGAGCATGGAAGGCATGCCACTAATTTTCACCCTGACGTGGTTTTAGGCATCTGTTTTAAAAGCTTTGGGTTATTTAGCAGAAGTAAAGAGAAGGAAGAGTCCTAGCCATTCAGTCGTGAAAGCCGGGCCTGGTATTGGGGAGACTGTTTCAGGGAAAATGTTCTATGGAGGAAGAAAAATAAACTTAGTTATTTTGTTTTCTTGTTTTTGTCTCTTCTCTTTTTAACCTTCTTTGTTTCCAGATCAGGTAGGTCCTGCTGGGTGTTCCATGACTCTCAGATTTGGGTTGGAAAATGTCACAGAATCCTGTAGACCCATGGCTTCCAAATGTTTCTGATTAGGTGCCCTAGTGGTGAAATATATCTGTTTACATACATACGTGCACACGTATCACTCATTTATATCAGGGCTTGTGTTCCCTCTCTAGCTGTGTTTCTGTCAAATAAATAAATAAAATCTTAAGAAAAAAAAAAGCCTTTCTGTCTTTTAGGAAGCAACTTAAGGTTTAATCAGAGGTTCATTTGGGGCAGTTTTCTTCAGAGAGCTAGGGTGGCTCGAGGGAGCTGGGAGGGGGCAGTGGCACCATTTAGCTCCCTCATGGACACTCCGGCCAGGCACAGGGCAGTTGTGTCAAGTGCACATACACTGTGAGGTGAGGGGGGTATAAGCAGAGAGTGGGTGCCGCCCTGAGGCCCACACCAGCACTGTTGAACTTTAACAGACACTGGTTTACTCATACTGTTGTGACATCAACTAATTATCTATCAGTGCATATAAACTACCCAAAACTTAGTGGCTTGAAAACAGCATAACTGAGTACCTCACAGCGTCTGCAAGTCAGAAAACTGGGTACTGCCTCCCGGGTCCTCTGCTCAGGGTTTTGCATGGGCTGTGGGTATCTTGAGGCTCCACAGGGGTGGGTCTGATGCCAAGCTCATTCATGTAGTGGTTGGCATGATGCAGTTCCTCATGGACTGTTGGACTGAGGGCCTCTGTTCCTCAGGAAATTTTATAGCGCAACAGAAAATGAACACAGGCTGTATTGAAGAGAAGAAAAATGGGCAATAGATATGCTTTAATATGGGTAATTTGCTGATTTTTAAATTAAGCATCTTAAAAAGGTAAAACTTGATTTATGATGTCATTGTCTTAAGGATAAAGGCTATGGCTACTTCCTTGGCTGAACAGGGAGCCTGATGTGGGGCTTGATCCCAGCATCCTGGGGTCGTGACCTGAGCCGAAGGCAGATGCTTAACTGACTGAGGCACCCAGGCGCCCCCAAGGAATAGGTTCCTGATTTGGGGTTAGATGCTCTGTTAGGCCATTTAGAGTCTGTCTTTAGTTGTCAGTTTGTTAACACTTCACTGGAAATTTGATTCATCATGTAGCAGGTAAGCGCTCAATGGCAGGGCTTGGCATCCTTCTGCTCACCTTCTAAAATGCATCCTCTCAAATGGGGCTCTTATCTGAGAACGCAGAAGAAGCCACCCCAACCCCTCACAGCCATCATGCAAACTGCATGAAGCAGTAAGGGGTATTTGCCTTGGGAGTTTTTTTTTTTTTTTTAAGATTTTATTTATTTGACAGAGAGAAACACAGCCAGAGAGGGAACACAAGCAGGGGGAGTGAGAAAGGAGAAGCAGGCTTCCCGCCGAGCAGGGAGCCCGATGTGGGACTCGATCCTGCGTCTCCGGGATCATGACCTGAGCTGAAGGCAGTCGCTTACCCAACTGAGCCATCCAGGTGCCCCAGATTTTATTTATTTGAGAGAGAGAAATACAGCAAGAGAGGGAACACAGGCAGGGGGAGTGAGAGAGGGAGAAGCAGGCTTCCGGGGCTCAATCCTGGCACTCCGGGATCATGACCTGACCTGGAGGCAGATGCTCAATGACTGAGCCACCCAGGCACCCCATGCCCTGGGAGTTCTTAAAGCATGTCTGCAGAATGACGATGCATCACTGCTATATAGCCAAATAGTTTACAGATTGGGACCTTAAACTTTCGATAGTAAAAAAAATCAGAATTTGTAATGTAAGACATTAAAGCTAAGGACCCCACAGGTGGCCTATAAAACAATATTGATTTAAGTGCAAGCAAGAACTGAAGGTAGCAAGAAAGATGATGAGGGTGGATGGATTTTAATTCATCTGAATAGGTTTTGTTACGAGGAAGGAAAGGCATAACAAAGTGTAAACGTTTCCTGAGTGGGTGGTGTGGGCCAGGTACTCTCCTCAGTGACTCCCACTCAGATGGGGCCACTGATACTCAGAGTAGAGTGACTTGCCCAAATTCATACAACTATTCACTGAATTTTGAACTCTAGATATTTTGGCCCTTTATTTGTTTAAGCTGTGCTTTTTTTTTTCCCCCCTTGGCCTTGACATCATAAATTCGTTCTTTGCTGAGATCAGGGAAGTTGTGTAGCTTGGGCAGTGAGCTGCCAAGGAAGGACGGAAAAACCCTGTCTTCCCAAATTATGAACTTCGTATCTTAGTGGCTCGTACATGTCACTAGAAAGGGGAAGTAGTGAATGGTAGCTCAGAGAAAGCCATGCTAGTGTATCAACCAGAAAGTCAACTTTTACCCGGAAGATAGTGGATTCTTTCCTCCAATTGATATACCAACTTAGAAGTTAGGATGGCAGAAAGACAGCAGAGTCCTACAGGGCCAGAGAGTTACTTAATAGGCTGTTCAGAAGGCCACAGGGAGCTCAGTAATCCTAAGCCTTACCTGAGCTAACTCCAGGGAGAGAGAGTTCCTGTTACAGGGCACATGGAGACCACATTTTGGCACAGAAGGACGGGTGTCAGTTATAGCCAAGGCACTCAACTCCCACAACACCAGAAGTACCCTACTTTTCTTGACTGAGTGTGACATCTTCAGTGTTTAGTTGAAGGATCATTTGATCCATTTCAGATTGAAATCCCCAAGGCTGGCAGGCTAACTTTGTAATTAATCAAACCTGGAACTTTTTAGGAAAGCTATAACCCATACAGAAGTAAAGACCCTAAGAATTTGCGGAAGTGATGTGGGGTAGTTATCCAGAGCAGCTTAGAGTCCATCCAGGATGGAATAGAAGGCACTATTAAGAGAAAAAGCCCAGAATCCGGGGCTTGGCTCAGGATCACGGAATTAGAGCACGGTGTAAACCCGGAGGCCAGGCTAAAATGCAGATCATCTGAGGTCGGGCTCCTCAGGTGAATGTGATGCCACCAGCCCACGTACAGATATTTGGGAACCACTGGCTGCCGGTTGGTTATCGAGTTTGCAGAACAACAATAAAACAATGAAGACCTTAAAGAAACCGTTGTGAGCCTCTTGCAGGAGAGGAGAGTTCAAAAGACTAGCTTTGGGTAAGTCCTCTGGTTCAGAGACGGTCTGACCGACTCAGAGGGTCGGGAAGGCAGTTCACTCCGGAGCAGCGGCAGAGGAGCAGGAGGAGGTGGGACAACACCATCTAGGCCAGCAGTCGGCGAGGAGCGAGAGAAGACTCAGCGTTGGCTTCTAAGCACACTCCCCGGCACAGAAGTTCCTAAATCCCGGCCCGAAGCCCGCTGACCGGAAAACGGTTTCCCCCGCCGCCGAACGGCACCTGCTGGGAGGGGGGAATGGGCGGGTCGACGACGTGAGGTCACGGGCCTGGGCGCCGGGGGAAGTGACGTAGGTGGCGGTGCGGCCTGAGAAGTGTTGTCGGGACGCGGGCTGTCATGTCTCCTCTGACGAGACTGGCGCCTTTCGTTCGCATTGGAGGCCAGTTGTTCAGAGGCCCCGGCTCGCGGGCGACCGCAGTTCGTCAGTGAGTGTTGGCTGGGGGAGGGGCCTCGCCTGCTTCTAACGGAAAACTCGGGTCTTCGGGACGCCCTCACCTTGACACCGGCACCTGGGGCCGACCGGGTCCCTGCAGCGACCTCCGCCCGGAGGCATGCTGGGACTTGGAGTCCGGCTCGGCGAAGTCGGGGCCGGGAGAACCGGGCGGGGGGTGCGGGAGCGTCGGCGTCGAGAGAATGTTCGCTTGGCAGGTTTCAAACTGTGTATGGGGCCACTCGGGCCGCAGGGGAATCTGCCCTCGGGAAATTTAGTTGCTCCTAGCGGCAGGCTGGAGCTAATTGGGAGGCGAGAGCGGGAGTTGGGGATGAGAGGGCGTTCTGGCCAAAGAACTCGTACCGTATGTTTCCAAGCGTCAGGTGGGAGGCAAGGAGTAGCACAGAGGTGCCGGGGGAGACCTATATGGTTTTTTGTTTTGTTTTAAGATTTTATTTATTTATTTGACAGAGAGAAACACAGCGAGAGAGGGAACACAAGCAGGGGGAGTGAGAGAGGGAGAAGCAGGCCTCCCGCTGAGCAGGGAACCTGATGCGGGTCTCCATCCCGGGTCTCCGGGATCATGACCTGAGCCGAAGGCAGTCGCTTAACCAACTGAGCCACCCAGGCCCACGCTATATGTGCTTCTTAAAAGCAGTTTTAGGTTCACAGCAAAATTGAGCGGAAGGTACAGAGATTTCCCATAACCCCCTGTCTCACAAGTGCATAGTCTCCTCCATTATCAACATTCTCCCATGAGAGTGTAGAATTGACACGTTATCACCCAAATCCCATAGTTTGTATTAGGGTTCACTCTTGCAACACTAGAACTGAGAGCAAAAGAGTCACCTGTGAAGTTGCCCAAAAATTCGACTGGAGAGCATAGTGCTGGGATGCCAAGGGAGGGCACATCTGCCAAAAACAAATTGGTAGTGCAGAGAGATTCAGTAAGAGCAGGATGGAAAATAGAACATTGGATTTTTACAGGTGATGTTCCAGACCCCTTAGATCATCATCTATGTTTTTTCCAAGAGGCAGAGCTGGCTCGTGGTTAAAAGCAGGATTCTGGCCCCAGACTGCCTCAATTCAAAATTCACCTCTGCCACACTCTAGCTGTTTGGCCTTGGAAAAGTTTCTTGATCTCTAATTGCCTCCCTTTTCTCACCTCTATGATGGGGATTATAATGTCTATTTCCAGAGAATGGATTGAAAACAGTTCTGTAAAGTATTTTAAGACAGCTGCTGTTGGGGTGGTTGGATGGCTCAGTCCTTAAGCATCTGCCTTCTGCTCAGGTCATGATCCTGGAGTCCCAGAATTGAGCCCAGCATGGGGCTCTCCACTTGGTGGAAAGCCTGCTTCTCCCTCTCTCACTCCTTCTGCTGTGTCCCCTCTCTAGCTGTGTTTCTCTCTGTCAAATAAATAAATAAAATTAAAAAAAAATAGCTGCTGCTGCCTAGTAAGGACCTTACCAGTATAGTTTAACTGTTGTTGTTAGGGAACTGAGACTCAGGAAAATTAAAGGAATGACTTACTTTAAGTCACATGTCTCTTAAAGCTGTGGAGCTGGGACAGGTGTGGGGTGGAAAGAAAGAAAAGGCCTGCATGACATAAACAAAGACAGTGATAGAAACCCACCAGCCATAGCCCTTGACCCTGCATGGAAAAACTGGGGAATATGTCTCTTCACTGAGATTTTGTTGCTTCTGTAATACACATTATTATCACACACAGTTGTGTGATAATTAAGTGGATAAGTATGGAGCATCTTCCAGATGCCAGGGTCCTTTCTAGGTTGTAGAGATAGAGCAGAAAGATAAGGGAGTTTACATCCTGGAGAGGACACAAATAAAAGGGAACATATTTAGGTACTGTTAAGTGACATGAAGGATAAAGCAGGGCATTAATCTAGAGAGTGCATGGGATGAAGGTGGATGGGATATTGTACTTAGGATGATGTGGCAATGCAGACATATTAGTGATTTGAACTAGGACCTGAGTGGTAGGTCAGCTAAAGATAGAGACTGCAACTGCTGATGATGGACAAGCAAGCCAGTGAGATTGGAATGGGCTGAGCAAAGAGGAGTGTGGTAGAGCTGAGGTCAGGGGAGGGATGGAGGGAGGTTAGTGACAGCCCTGCAGGGATTTTATTTTAGGATTGATGGGAAGCCATTCGAGACTTTGAAGCAGGAAAGTGATATATTCTGGTTTCACTTATTTTTTTTTAAGTTTATTTTTTAGTAATCTCTCCCCAGTGTGGGGCTTGAACCCATGACCTAGGGATGAAGAGTGACATGCTCTTCTGACTGAGGCAGCCAGGCACCCCTTTTTTCACATATATTTTGATATATCTGGTTTATGTTTTAAATGTAACTCTCACAGACTTACGAGGCATCTTTGTTTTTAAACTTGATACTTAGAAATCCTGGGTTGAGGGCACGTGGGTGGCTCAGTGGGTTAAAGCCTCTGCTTTTGGCTCAGGTCATGATATCAGGGTTCTGGGATCGAGGCCCACATTGGGCTCTCTGCTCAGCAGGGAGCCTGCTTCCTCCTGTCTCTCTGCCTGCCTCTCTGCCTACTTGTGATCTCTCTCTCTGTCAAATAAATAAATAAAATCTTTAAAAAAAAAAAAGAAAAAAAAATCCCGTGTTGAAATAGCCATTATTTCTTGGGACATCGTTTCTTACTCATTCTGTTTTTTCCTTATGGAACAGGAACATTTCTCCTTATGTCAGGTTTTCTCATACTCCTAACCTCAATTACATTTTTTTATTTCTGGAAATTCTGTTTGCTCTTTTTAAACCTGTTTGTTCCTTATAATAAGTTTCTTTTTCCTTGCTCTTAATTTCACAGTGAGAGAGCAGACACAAGCAAGGGGAGTGGGAGAGGGAGAAGCAGGCTTCCTGCCCAGCCGGGAGCCTGATCCGGGGCTTGATCCTGGGACTCTGGAATCACGACCTGAGCCGAAGGCAGATGCTTAACCACTGAGCCCCCCAGGCTCTCCCTGAAATGAAATTTGTAAATACGTTTTTGTAGGAATTCTTTAAATTCTGTATCTATTCTTGTATAGTAGAATATATATAGCTGCTAAATAGAACTTGACAGTAACACCATTAAGTACAGATTATATTATTTAAGTTAAATTCAAGCAATAATAATTACAATCTTTTTTTTTTTTTTAAAGATTTTTTTATTTATTTGACAGAAACACAGCCAGAGAGGGAACACAAGCAGAGGGAGTGAGAGAGGGAGACGCAGGCTTCCCGCTGAGCAGGGAGCCCGATGTGGGACTCGATCCCCGGTCTCCGGGATCATGACCCGAGCTGAAAGCAGTTGCTTAACCAACTGAGCCACCCAGGCGCCCAATAATTATAATCTAACGAATAAAATGACAGCAGACCTCATGGATTGTGTCCCACAATTTCTCAGCAGAATCTAAATGGGAAAAAAAAAAAAAAAACAGAAAAAGTTGTTCGTACTTACTGTTTAAGGCTCTTTGTTTTGTTCAGAACTATTAGCTTATAAAAAGGATTTACTGGTGCACCTGGCTGTCAAAGTCCGTGGAGCATGTGACTCTTGATCTCCGTCAGGGTCGTGAGTTCGAGCCCCACATTTGGTGTAGATTGCTAAAAAAAGATACATAAACTTACAAAAAAAGATTTGCTGAGTCCTCTTTTCCACATAATCTCTATATTAGTAAAGACTGTAATAGAGCAGAGGACACAACTTGCCTTGGAAATAGATATGGCTGAACAGAACAGGATCTATTTCCTGATCTGTTTTCCTGGATAAGCTCAGTGACCCACTACTGCAGGTTCATATTCTTTGGCTGAAACTTTGGCGCCAGTGCCCCATTATTAACATGTTCCTGTTTCTGCTGAAATCTATGGATATTCACTAAAGGAAAATAATCGTCTCTCACCCAGGTAGCCCAGTTTTTGCTGCCAAACAAGTTTTAAAGCAAGCCTATGAAAAATGAGTTTTGAGGAATTATGGAGCTCTGTCATCCTGTATTTTGTGGAGGAGATGAGAAACGTTAGTTTCTGGATGGAACTCAAAAGTTTTGGATGACTTCAAACTTGGAAGAGGTACCGACTTGCGTGACATTTTGTTCTGTGTCGTAGTGCTGGTGGCGGTGTGCACATGGAGCCGCGGTATAGACAGTTTCCCCAGCTGACCAAGTCCCAGGTGGTCCGGGCCGAGATATTCAGTGCGATCATGTGGTTCTGGATTCTCTGGCGTTTTTGGCATGATTCAGATGCTGTGCTGGTAAGTGCAGGAGAATAATTCTAATATTTTTATAGAATATTATAACTACTTAGATTATTATTAATCTATTAATAGCTTAGATTTTTTCCCCCCTCCCTCTTGTAGACTGTCCTATCTGGATATATTTCTTCCTTTACCATGTTGTCTTTGTGTATGTGCAGGAATCCTGTTATTTGATGAAATACATTATCTCTGACCTTTCCTACTCACAGATGTGGATGTAGGTAGTCCATCACTTATGGTTTCTATTAGGTTGCCATATTTGGAAGGAAGACTAGAAAGGAATTGTTTTACCTTCTGAACAAGGGGTTCATCCATGGATTAAGTTTCACACTTAAATTTCTTTAAATGCTGAAGGTCATGTAGCCCATTGAGAGGCCCAGGGCAGCCAGATTGGGGTGGGAGAGATGTGGGCTAATTTGTCTTGAGAGAAGTTAGCTTGTGATAACTTTCTGACATGTCATTAGCCTTGACTGAGCTTTTATGACTTTTACACAGACCCCATTCTCTAGGAAATTATGCCGTAAGCCATCGAAATCTGTGTTTGCTGATTCACATAGAATAAGAAAAATCTTCAGTAGACACATATTAGACACATCATTTCTTAGAACGTCTCTGTGCCTTTGTCACCTAGTAGAGAACTGCTTAGTGTCTGTGAATTGGCAGCAGGTGGTCACCCTTAGCTCGCCACAGGTCAGCCGTTGGGCTGTGCAGCTGCTTGGCTGAGACGACGATGCCTCTACACACGTCCTAGATCACGACTGAGGCTCCCACGCCCACCAGAGGCTCCCAGATCTCTCCCAGGTTGGCAGCAGGGACAGGACAGTCTGAGACATTCTGTTTTACCGGGGCTTCAACACACTGTCAAGATAGGGGATATCTTTGAAATCTGTTGTCTCCCTTCCTCCATCATAAACACATACTGAAATCCCGGCGCAGGCTGCTGGCTCCACAGTGGGCTTTTAAAATCAGGCCGCAGCCCATATTGAGCAGATTGAAGAACAGTTGGACCATCAAATAGTTAAAAGTAGTAGAATTTGTTCCTATAGCATGTCAAGGGCTGAGTATGTGACAGCCCTACCATATATATATTTTTAAATTTAATCCATTATATGGAATGTAGATTCTTTACTCTTTTTTTTTTTTTAATGGTTGTCACCAGGGTCACTTTCCATATCCGGATCCTTCCCAGTGGACGGATGAAGAACTAGGTATCCTTCCTGATGATGAAGACTGAACTCTTTGCAAGCGGGTATGCCCTAGATTCCTTTTTAAAGTTGTTTATCTTGTGTCATAAAAATGTTTGACTTTGGGGCACCTGGGTGGCTCAGTCGTTCAGCGTCTGCCTTTAGCACAGGTCACGATCTCGGGGTCCTGGGATCGAGCCCCTCATCAGGCTCCCGGCTCAGTGGGAAGCCTGCTTCTCCCTTTCCCACTCCGCTTGCTTGTGTTCCCTCTCTCACTGTGTCTCTGTCAAATAAATAAATAGAAAATCTTTAAATAGAAAAAAGTTTGACTTTATGTTGGCATCGAGGACAGTACATTTTCTAAAAGCATGAGGGACAGCTAACTGTAGTATGTCTAATTTCTGCCTTTAGAATTTTTGTTTCTCCTGTCTTCCTCCCTTCCCCTTCTTTTGGTCTCATCTTTCTTTTCACTGTTTGTTTTAAAAAATTGTCTTTTCCTGAGTTGTGTTACAATTTAGGGTCCCATTTAGCCATCTTTTGATCAAAGACTTTTAAAAAAACTTTATTCCTTTTCCTTTAAGGTTTTATTTATTTATTTGAGAGAGAGAGAGAAAGAGAGAGATCACGAGTACTGGGGAAGGGTAGAGGGAGAAGCAGACTCCCCGCTGAGCAGGGAGCCCGATGCAGGACTCAATCTCAGGACACGAGGATCATGACCCGAGCTGAAGGCAGATGCTTAACTGACTGAGCCACCCAGGCATCCCCACCCTGAGTGTCTAAATGGAACGTTCCAGCATATGGGAATATTTTGATCTGGAATTGTGTGGAAATTAACCCTAAAAGGTTATGGCCCTTTCATTCAAATTTTTGTTCTTTCAAAAGGAAGGTACTAGGACTATGTAGAAAAAGGAGTCCCTTTTCCCACAAACCTCTCAGAAGTTAAGACATTCTCATGGGATGTGTTTTTAAATAATCATTGCATGTAAAAAATTGCCGTCATCAAAATGCCTTGGAAATTTTTAAATTTATTTTTGGGAATTGTTTTAAAGGCTAGGAAGCATTAAATGAAAGTGTTCCTATTACATTGTATTATTAGTATTATAATTTTAATTAGAAGTAGCTTATTAACATGAAAATTACAGTAGTTTGTGGGTATGCAGGGAGCAGGGGATAGAAAAAAGTGTCACGGGAAGGCAGGTAGTAACGCTGTGTTACAGCTTGTTTTGTGTCTCTGGATTTACTCTGGGTCAGAGGTTCCAGTCCTTCCCTGGACCCTGCCTCTCCGTGTAATATGTCCGCCTGCACTAAGCCCTCCTCTTCCTGTGGATCTCCCAATATTCTCACACATAGTCATTAATATTTTATTTAAAGATGAGACTCTAAACTCTCTGAGAAAGCAAGATGACTTTGCTTCTCTGGAAGGCTACTCACACAACCAGTGTTCAGTGAATGCTTGAAAAATGAGATGAACTGAAATTATGAATTTGAATTATCGAAAATAAAAGTACCTAAAGCTTTCTACTTTTGTTTCCCTGCAGGAGCCAAGTGAGAATTTCAAGCAGTTCTGGATGTCCTATTGTACAGGAAAGTTGTAAAATAAAGAGTTTTGGTCAACAGTAAGGAACTGAGTTATGGATGTTTCTGATAATGACAGCCACGCCGTATGGATCATTTCCTGTGCTCCCAGCTGCTGTCCTAACTGGTTCCAGGCCCTTTCAGTAGGTCCTCTTGGGTACCCCCTGGTGTAGACAGACATTTGCTCACTTTTTTTTTTTTTTTTTTTAAAGATTTTATTTATCGGGGCACCTGGGTGGCTCAGTTGGTTAAGTGACTGCGTACGGCTCAGGTCATGATCCCAGAGACCCGGGATCGAGTCCCACATCGGGCTCCCTGCTCGGCGGGAAGCCTGCTTCTCCATCTCTCACTCCCCTTGCTTGTGCTCCCTCTCTGCCTGTGTTTCTCTCTGTCAAATAAAATCTTTAAAAAAAAATGAGTTTCATAAAAAAAAGCTTCTATAATGTATTACAGATTTACAGTTTTTAGATGAGAAAGCTATAGTTGAGAGAAAATACTTCTCTCCACAGAACTTTATGATTACTTGGAGGGGCATGAAGGCCAGAAACCAGATGCCTCAAATAATGTGCCATCCTGAAGACTTTTCTGTTCCTTCCTATAGTTCTTGGACATAAGGTTTCCAGATGAAGCTTGAAAATGGTTTACCAGAGGGGTGCCTGGCTGTCTCAGACAGTTAAGCGGCTGTCTTTGGCTGTCATGATCCTTAGGTCCTGGGATTGAGCCACGTGTCAGGTTCCCGGCTCAGTAGAGAGCCTGCTTCTCCCTCTCCGTCCTCTCTGCCTATTTGTGCTCTATGAAATAAATAAAATATAAAATAAAATGGTTTACTTCTCTTCTGGAAACTGCCCAGTTATCTGACATAGCTTGAAGTTATTCTAGGTGTCTTTCAAATTTGAGGTCATGAAATCACATGCACAAAGTCAACTCACTGGGGTAACCAGCATTTTTAAAAAACTAAAACACAATGCAGTTTCAAATACATATATATAATATGATATTTTATATATGTGTGTCTGTGTTCATTTTTTTTTTTAAGATTTTATTTATTTATTTGACAGAGAGAAACACAGCCAGAGAGGGAACACAAGCAGGGGGAGTGAGAAAGGAGAAGCAGGCTTCTCACCGAGCAGGGAGCCCGATGTGGGACTTGATCCCCGGTCTCCGGAATCATGACCTGAGCCGAAGGCAGTCGCTTAACCAACTGAGCCACCCAGGCGCCCTCTGTGTACATTTAAAAAAAAATATTTTATTTATTTGACAAATAGGGAACACAAGCAGAAGAAGTTAGAGGGAGAAGCAGGCTCCCCACTGAGCAGGGAGCCTGATGTGGGGCTCGATCCCGGGACCCCAGGATCATGACCTGAGCTGAAGGCAGACCTGAGTCACCCAGGCACTCCTCTGTGTACATTCTATATTTCCACAGAAAATGTACTGGAGATTATGTCAAAAAGGAAAAGCACCCCAAAACTGAAAGATAACAATTTTCAGGGGGAACTTCTCCAGACTAGACTCTGAACTTTAATGACTCAGCTACCGCACACACACTAGCTGAGCCACTGCGAGGGAGCAGTCAGGTCACAGTGTTGTAAGATACTCGAGGGGCGTCACCAACACTGGACACAAGGCTGTCCCCAGGCTGTCCCCACCCCAGAGTGCAGCTGGTACAACGTAGCAGGCATCCGCCTTGACAACCTACTTTACGAATATTTTTCCTACGGGTAACTTCTACCCACCCAGCAGTAACTGAAAAAAAAAGACATTTCTCAGTCTCAGCATGGCCTGGAAGAACGGTCAGAACCAATGTGACAGTGCTAGATAAAGAATCTCGATCAAGGCTTCTCCATGCAGTCAATCTTTATTATAGCAGTATTCGCGTATTCACATCAAGTACATAGAACTTTTTGCCTTTTATATAATACAGAGTTTTTAAATAACTTTACACAGAAATAAATCTCTTCAATCTGAATTTTTTTTTTAAATTCTCCATGCTTTCTATCCAAACTGAACAATATTTTCCATTGTACAAATTTACATGAGAAAAACTCCAAAGTACAAATGAAGGGACCTGAGCAGGAAAGAACCAAAGTATCAAGAAGTGGGTATGGGGAAGAATTAAAAAAAAAAAAAAGATTCAAGCAAACATTGAGGATTAAGGGACAACAAGGAGACATTATCCATTTGACTGAAAATAAATGTCTTTTTTTATGAATTGAAAAATAAGCTTTAAAAATAGTTACTCCATTTTAATTTTTGCAAAGCAGGTATAAAGAGGTCTGTGGACAATTTAAAAGTCCCCATTTTTTTTCCCCCAACTGGGCACACCCCAGACTCCATGAGAACCTTTTCAATGCTTTAGTGGAACTGAAGTGAACTAAACCCAAACCTCTGGCAGCAAGAGAGCGGAAAGTATATGTGAGTCGCCATTAGGTTTGGGGTGGGAAACCGGGAGCCATTAATTCACTGCGGTTAAAACACGAAGGATTTCCCTTTCCTCTCCCTTATAGAAGAACTGTCCTCAAACCAAGAAGTAAATGAAAAGGGGAATGTTTTCCTTTTTCCTGGTTTAAACCAAAGAGCAATCCTAAATACTGAACTAGGATTCAAAGGGACATAGGCTGAGGAACGGTCAAATTCAATCCCCTCATCAGCTCTGCGCTCCTAAGAAGGCAACTGCTGAGTGAGGAAAGGGTCAGAGGGTACAATCGACAAATGAGATCACCACAGAAACATATCACTGTGATAAGAGTCCTTTAAATCAGGCAATACCATGAAGGCCAAATCAGGACCGTAACCTGTGGCATGGCCAAAGGAAGAACAGAGAACCCAATGAGTGTGTTTCCAAATGAAGGAGGGAAAGGGTACAGCACACACACAAACACACACAGACACACACACACGCACACTCCTGTGTGTAAACTAATACAACATGAATATAAATAAGACATAAAGGGTAGCCACTTATGTTGGTAATTAACATGAATAAAAAGGCATTATTATATGTTTACATAGCTAGTCTTAATCAGCTATGGAACATATACAAATGTATCAGGAATGTTTTTTTAAAAAACTGTTCACAGCTTAGAATAAAAAGCACGCTTATTGCACTCTTACATTTTATTTCAGGTAATCATAGTTTATTTCCCACCGTCACATCAAGTTTTCCCTAGCCCCAGACTTACTCCCACACCCTCCCACCCCACCTCCCATTTTGGTCCACTTTCTCTACATTTGCGCCTACCCTGTGAGCTTTGTTGCTTACGCTAGTCTGAAGTTTCTTCCACCGAGATACATGTGGGTTAAAAAAAGGCTTAACACACAAACGCAACACAATAATTTTCAATACAAAACTGGTACTAAGCAATTTATAAGCCCCCATCCCCAGCCCTGTAAATGGGGCCCTTCCCCTGCTGCATCTCTCTAGCCAACTTCCTGCCCACCTCCCTGCACACGGTGATGACGGCCAGCCGCTCAGGAGTGCTGGACAAGAGCTCAGCCTACCTGAGAGCAGCAGGCGGCTCGCACAAATCTTGTTTGTGATACTAACACGAATAAACACATTTCAGTTGTCTGCCAAGAGCACTTCAATCTACAGAATTCTTAAACTCCACACACACACACACACACGCACACACACACACAGACACAGGCTGTGTCCTCATGCACAACTGGTTATATCATTGTAATTAGTCAAAACAGAAATTTGTTAAATAAGATTATATATTTTAATAAAATTAAGCATTGTGATAAAACTAATTTAGTAATTAATAAAACTAACAGTTGGGTAAAGGCAGTCAAAGGGTAAAAAGAAATTAAATTAAAAAAAGGACTAAAAATTAACAGCTTGAGTTGTGGATGTTGAAATAAAGATCTATGTAATCACTCGGAGATGAGGACGAACCGTCCCTATGCATGTTAAAGCATTGTTACCTTTAAGATTCTAAGACTTAATGATTCTGTCCTCCTCCACCTTAAAAATCCTGATAGAAACCGTTAGTTACCCTTTCCACCACTGGCAAAATTTAGGACTAAATTTCAACTTCAGTTTCTTTGCCCAAACAGAAATCAACGTAAGTTATCTGAAAACAACAAAACAAAGCTTCCTCTCTAGTGTGCTGACAAAACAAAAATCTTACCAGTATTTTCAATTTTATCAGAGCTAGCAACACACTGGCCACTTCATTCTCCTCCGGCCAGTATATGAATCAGGCAGAGACGCTACTGTCCTCCTTGGATGCTCAACCACCCACGGGCATCAGTAATACGACTCAGGAAAACATCTAGAGAACTTGCTGAAGACAGTGCATTGCCCTTCCCGGGGCTGGCGAGAAATGCAATGAGATACAAAAAGCACACCATGGAGTGTGTCCATGCACACCCACCGGCCATGTCATTCACTATTCCAGACCCTGTCTGGACCCCAAAGCACCCTGAACAGCATTAGCAGGGCAGTCCCACTTATTCTGTAAACATGTCCTGGGAGGCAAGTTTACATTTTAGACTCTGAAAAATCACTGTTTAGGTTTGCAGCAGTACTCTGGAAACTGATAAAATCAAATTCTGTCCTCTACATTAGCTTCCTCCTTCTCACTCCTGAGAAGTGTTTGCTGCCCACCATACAGTATTTCTGACCCCCCAAACTACAGCAATTCCTTAAAATGTCTGTCAAACATTTCGTTGTATAAAAGTTCCATGCTTTGAAGAACCTACTGGAGTAGAAAAATTTCTCTAGAAATGTCACTGAACTATAATTTTCAACCTAGTTGCTCTATGTGATAAATATATCTGACTCTACTAGGGATTATGTGCTTTAAAAAAATAATTTTGTTCACTGAAAATTTACTTGTGTGTTTTCTCATTTTTAAATGTGATTTTGGCTATAAACCCTTTAGTGCATTTGTCTTTGCAGTCTAAATTGCACTCTAAAAAATATTAACAGCTGTGTTGGACCAGAGTGACTTTTCTTTTTGCAAATCACTGATTTCTGCTAAAATTTAAATTTTTTTTTTATTGCATTGTGAAGGCACAGTAAAGATCATTTGGCAAATTGTCAAGGTATTTTTCTAGAGCCTCACCTACACCATGTCAATGAATTGTCAGCTATTTGCTGTTTATGCTCACAGTAAACTTTCCATGTCAGGTTACGTTTTTTTTTTTTTTTTTTTTAAATGGCCTAGTGACTGGAAAGTGCAAGTCCCAAGGTACTGATTTTCTAGCGCTAACACTGACCACGTGGACAGAGATGAGCTGGGCAGGCTCTCGATGGGAGCGTCCGTACATGTGATGGAGCTGTGGCTAACTCATCCTGAAGACGGATGGTCTTGCCAAGCCTACTGAAAATTAAAATTGTATCACTGTTAGTGAATTGTTACCATAACTACTTACTTTCATGCAACTGACTTAAGGTGAAGATTCTGAAATGTACCTCGAAACAGATGCTGGCACCACTTGCAACAACATTCAGAAACTCTGAGCTACATTTTTTCAGTACTGCTGCTGAAATGCATAATGCCCTTTAGGACAAAATGAGAGTGCTCAAGTACACATCAAAGTGAAAATCTTAAAATCATCTTCATGGTCTAGCTCTCCTGACTTTCCCTATTTTAAAATAAATAACTATTCATTACCTCATTCTGAGGAGGTAGTATTTTGAAGAGGTCACCTGAACCCTGCAATGTGCTTCCAACTAAAGCCAGATGGGGTTGGCACAAGGTTGGGGAGTGAGCGCACAGGAAGGGCAGGGGGGGTCCTGGGAGCGTGGGCAGCAGTTTCCAGCCCTGGCTGCTGACTGGAAGAGAAGCCGTGTGCTGAAAGAGCGGGACTGCACCAAAGGAGAATCTAGGAAGTATTTACAGACATCCCGGGGGACAGTGCTGAAGTCTTGGTTACCTCTTTATAAATAAGTAATGCTCTTTCTCTTCCAATACAAACATAAATACATATGTTGCATGGCATTTTCTCTTCTAGACTGCCCCAGTATGTCCTCCGAGATCGTAAGTGCAAGCAGGGCCTGGATGCTCAGGAACCAGAATCTGACAACTAGACAGGATCTTCTTTTAAGGTGCATAGAAGTACAAATGATCACACTGGATTTTCTATTCACAAATCCCTTTTATAAACTACTTTTTGGTTAACGTTATTTCAGTGGCAAAAGTACTAGACTGTAAACTCTAGGTTAATGACAAAAAAGTCCACTGGGAATACCATATATTTTGAAACAATTTTTTATGTCTGCTCTCAAATTTTTCAGAAGGCTTCACCTCTTCTTACCCTAAATAAAAGATGCTATAGAAGGCACTGCAGCCACTTTAAGGAAAAGACAGGTAACTACAACCTTACAGGAGAGTCAGCGAAGAGGCCACACACTAGCTATACAAATTATTCATAAAGTGCTCTGCACAAACAAGGAGTTGTTCCTTGTATCTTCTTAGGAGCTCAACAAGTCTATCTGTAGTCCAAACATCAAAAAGTACGAGGAAATCCCTTTATCATGTCATTTATAAACTGGAGAAAAAACTATTTGATGGAAAAAAGGGATGAGAAGTAGAATTTTATTTTTATTTTTTAAGGTTTCTATAAAAATCTCCCAAGAATACCCTGAGCCTGGCTTCTGACTGGGCACAGCTTCATCTGATACCAAGTCTGTTCCCCCTTTTCATGTGAGACAGCAACCTGTTCTCAAGAGGCTGGAAGGAAACAGTATGTCGCCCTTCCAGCGCTAAACTTCCATCTCTGGCGCCCGAGCTGGGCTTCTGCTCCCCTCCCCCAGGTAGCCCCTCCCAGGTGGTCCCGCAGCCAAGCTGCCGACCCCAGGGCAGGCTCCACCTGCTGCCCCTTGCTGGGCAGGACCTACCTCCTGCTCAAGCAGAGCTCTCTGGGATCTTGGTGAGGGGAGCACAACAGCCAGTTAAAAAGCATGTCTGGGGACATATTTAAAAAGAAAAATGATGCTTTTAAAAGAGAAGCAGCATTATGCACACAAGATGCTCTTCAAATCAGCATGAATCTTCACAATTTCTGAATTTTGGAAGATACTGTTCTGCTCATGTGGGACTTAAGAAGACACTGCTTTTCAAACTCATTCATAACTTCAGTATATTTTCCATTTTACGAGGACGACCTTTCACAGGTCTTTGGAATTTTCAGTAGGCCTTCCTCTAAATACAAGTATTTTAGCAAAAAGCTTGGAATGGCAGTGAGCTTACCAGGTTGAAAGATAGTGGAATCAATTACAATTAGAAATTTTTAAATAACAACTTCTAATTCCCTGATTTATTTTATGGGTCCTAATTTCTTTAAGGTCCTTGGCTACACAGCTTGGTTGGGCTAAGTACATCTAATTTGATTTACATTCCTAAATCCTGGCAAGACATTCTAAGACTCACAGTGCGGGAGGTATTTGTCATTAACACTCCCAGAGTCACGTTCTTTGTTACTACTGCAATTTATGCCACCCTTTAGTGAAGGCCAAAGGCAGCTATGACTGGGTTCTATCTTCCATTTATGCAGAGATAAAGAATGATGTTTCTAATACCACAGCAGCTCTTTCTACAGAAACAACTGACGTTAGGCTTCACACACCCTCCCTCACTCCCAATACTCCTAAAATTGCTCTATTCTCTACTTGGGGAATTCAGCTGCTAAATTACCCAACCTTTTGAAGACCAGGCTTGGGAAAAAAGGAAGAAGGAGAATGAATGGAGACACCACCATTTTTATTTTAGGTTGCATATTCTAGATAAAAGACTGGAAAGAGGATGGAGGATGTAGTGTAGGAGTAAGTTGGAGGAAATCATGAGATATTAGCAAAGATGTTAGTGTGGATCCAGCAAGTACCATTAATTTAAAAATTATAAATATCTGTCATTATGCTAAGACTCCCCATATTTAGGTAGAGAAAAGGATAATGATTTTTCTTTAAAAGTTGTTTATATAACAAAAATACAATTTTCCAGGATATATAATTCTGGTGGGAAGTATTCTTTTATTCCAATTCAATTAAATCTGAAAATTATTTCCTTTTTAATAAAAATATAATAGAAGAAACTCAGAAATTAAAACTTGTACCTTACATTTAAATTACATAAAGGTCTCACACATTCAGAACTGTTATCAAGCAGTTTTGTAGGCTCTTATTAATCAGATACTGCCATGGCATTCTGTGCCCTGGACAAAGTAGCCACATAAGTACTTGATGACTGGAAGAGCTTAGGAGGAAGATAGCAACTGTATTTTCCTGAGAACTTGCTACATTGTGGAGGAAAAAAAAAAAATCCCCAACACTTGTCTTCATTGCTGGACCCAGTGAGAAAAGAAGGCCATGTGTGCCAGCACTTTCCAGCCTGTTTGGTTAGGCAGACACCCTCAGTGAGCAAGGAAACAGAGGCCAGAAACCCAGTAGGTCAGGAAAAAGATGCAGCATTCCCTTTTCCTTTACACCAAAACGTATCTCCTCCTTGCCTCTCATTCTCCATTTAAATAAAAGAGCTTCACTTGATAAAAATTTGTCAAAGACTGGACACGCACCACACAGAAAGGCCATGCTGCATTTTTGTTCCATCCCTCAGAAATGAACCGGTGGTGACTAGGGGAAAGAGCTCCACGACAAAATCCCAGACCAGGAAAGAGAACGATGCTTGGCGACTGCAGCTGCCCCGCCAGGTGACCAGCCACACACTCATCTGGCGGTTAGAAGGGCACAGCTGACCGGCAGGCTCTCCACAGCCAATCTCCCAAGCTGTAGCAGCAGTTTCTTTCCATCATGCCTGACCATCAAAAGGTCAGAACTCAGGCTCTCTCCTCTTCCTTCCTGGGAGTGGGCAGACTTGTATGCACGTGGTATTTGTGTTGAAGAAACACTGGCAGCAGAGAATTCTGGTTCCTAAAACATTCTTCCCTCTTTTGGTGGATGGGAAATTCCATTCTGTTCCACACCAGCTTATGCATTGAAAATTCTGTATCTTTAAAAAAAGATTTGAGGAACAGAACTGTGTTTTGATGTTAACGAACTGTACGAACACAAGACTTAAGAAATAAGAGTAGATGTTGCCATGATGGTGTGGCTACTTGAAGGCTGCAAATTCTCCTGTAGAGGGAGGACAAGAGCTAATTTTAAAAAAGTTATCTCAAATAACCTAGAGACCTAGAAAAGCCTCACCGAAACCTCACTGAAAGGTGACTCACTATTATTACAAATCTAGCAACATCATCACTGATTTAAAAGCAAAAATGTATGAAACAAATAAAATAATCTATAATATGTAGAATATGCTTCTGTTCTGTCAATTAAATATCGAGTCTGCAGGTCATTTCCCAGGGGATTTTTACATGGCTATGCTGAAAACCATTCCAATGAAAAAAAATTCTCAAAAACAGATTGTAAAATAGAAAGGTTGATTTGTTGAATACTTTACCCCCAGTTATCAACTCAATTCCCATTATTATAATGGCTCCATTAGAAAGGAAGTAGCAGGAATTATCCCCCATTTGCAAAAGATAAAATTAAGAGGTTAAATGATTTGTCCACATTATGCACTTGACTAAAGGAAAGAAAATCTAGACTGTCCATTTTCTAGTTCACTTCCCCTTCTAACCCACTAAACCGTTCCATGGGGGCATGCATCACTGAACTTCCCTGAATTTAAGGAATTCGTGCCATTATGTCTGAGCCAGCATTTTGTTCCCATCTTTTTTTTTTTTTTTTTTTTTTTTTTTTTTTTTTTTTTTTTTTTAAGATTTTATTTATTTGACAGAGAGAAACACAGCCAGAGAGGGAACACAAGCAGGGGAAGTGAGAGAGGGAGAAGCAGGCTTCCCACTGAGCAGGGAGCCCGATGTGGGGCTCGATCCCGGGTCTCCGGGATCATGACCTGAGCCGAAGGCAGTCGCTTAACCAACTGAGCCTCCCAGGCGCCCCTTGTTCCCATCTTCTACTTATGATTATAGGCTGGTTCTTTTTCTTACACACACTCTGATTTCTGGGGGTTGGCTAGTAACCAACAACTATCAGAATGTAGCCAGCCTTAACATCAGTCTTCTGTAGTAAGAGCCTGTGATGTGGGTCCAGTCACCGACCTGAACAGACTCTTTCATCTAGGAGTGACCTGTCCGCTCTCTGCCAGTAGAGTCCAACTAACTACTGGAAGACACTGGTACGCCCCAACAAACAAAAGACTGCTAATGACCAGCTGACTGAATCCCCAGATCACAGGCTGATAATATTAGTGACTATTTCAGTGCCTGTTACATGTCAGGTGCCTCACTGACTGCTTTACATACACTTGTATCTAAGCCTCATACTAACTGTAAGGCAGGTGCTATTATGTCTCTTACTTTATGGAGGAGCAAGCTGGGGGTTTAGAATGGTGAAGTAATTTGCCTGATATCTCATGACTAGAAAATGGAACTGTTAAAATGCTAGTTTAGGGGTGGGGGTGGGTCTTAATGATGAACACACGCTTAAATAATTTTCAATAATTACCAGTTTGTTTTCCCATTCTGAATATTAGTACTAACTGGACTGTAGATAGTGATACTATCTCATTCTACCTACGGATTCCTTGTACTAAACAAGTAACCATGGTATTGTGAGTCAAAAGATCAACGAAGGGTAAAAGAATTATTACCTCATATTAAAATGTTAAAAATACTGTGAAGCGAGCACGGCATTGATAAAAACAAACAAACAAACAATAGCCGCATTACTAAGACCTTGGAGAGCCAAACACGAAGAACATAACCACAGAGTGCTGTCATGTTAACAGAGACTCTAGAAATCTATAAACATTTATACTACCTTTACTTATGGTTTAAAGGCTGCTTTTTCCAGTATTTTAATACATTTCTTTAAAGCAATTTCAACATTCTAATAGTAGTCACTGTATCTTGCAGAATCTAAATCTCATTAAAGAAAGCCAACGTGAAAACAGGATTTACTTAGAAATCTTTGTTTTAAAAAATGGCTATTCTATTAAGCGAGAATATCAAAATCTTAATTTTTAAGTAAGAATATCAAAAGTGATAAAATTCTATATCAATTTTATATACCACATAAAAAAATGACTAAAAAATCTTCAGATGTTTCCCATTAGTTATGATAATTAGACACTCTCCACTTTGTTGTAGTGTTCTACTCCACAAACTTAAATTCTAGTCTTAAAAATTCACAAAACAACCTCCCAAAGTACAAACTCTTACCAAGAAATCCCAAATCTGTCACCAGTAAAGCCAACTCTGAAGATCATCCTACCATGGTCTACTGCTTCTAAAGGAATGTGGTTCCTTTTTTTTTTTTTAAAGATTCTATCCATTCAGAGATAGAGAGATCACCAACAGGGAGAGAGGCAAACAAAGAAAGGGGGGGAAGCGGCTCCCCATTGAGCAGAGAGTCTGATGCGGGGCTCGATCCCAGGACCCTGAGATCATGACCTGAGCTGAAGGCAGAGGCTTAACCCTCTAAGCCACCCAGGCGCCCCAGGAATGCAGTTCTTATTTCATAAACACACTTCAGGTCCAGGAATAAAAAAAGATAAAAAGAACTCAAGAGTTAACAGATCAATAAAATTAAACTCTTTCTCTGTATGTCCTTAAAATCATGGAGAAATTTAAAGAAAGATGGGGGTAACAGGCAGTGGATCTGCTTTTGGGGAAAAAAGCATACTCCTTCTTGCATATGTGGAAATTATCTCTTATCCCACCTTCTACCCTATTTTATTTGAGGTAGAATACTATGTGACTTTGAAAATCTCAGTATATTAACTTAATTATTGCCTGAAAAATCAAAGGCCAAAATGAAACTTTTTTTTTTTACTTGTCTGGTTGAGAATAATCTAAGTTCTATTTTCCATTTGACTTTATTTAAGATTAAGGTAGAGAACATTTGGGAAGGCCCTGTGATTTTTGGATACCTCAAATATCAAGATTTGTTTACTTGAAAGCTAAGGATTTTATTAACTAGTTTTAAGATACTACATAATTACCTTTTATTCCCAAACTGAATGTATTTCAGTGGCTGTTATGCATATAATTTGCTATCTACTTCTTAAAGATAAAATATGCTATGAGAAATCAATTAGCACAGAAATCAGCCATTGTTTTAGATGTGGAGGCAGTCATTTGAAACCAGCCTAAGTCTCATTCTTTCTTTGTGACCTTTCAGGGAGCTTCAAAAGTATGATAAACATTCTAGCACAGACACACTGGACTTTTTAAATTCTTCAGAGAAATTACGATAGGAGAGATGAAATATTGAGTAAAATAAAAAGTACTCTAGAAATGCTTCATAATTCTCATCTAATAAGACTGTAACTGACAAAACATTTTAGTCATTAAGTACTCATTTCATAATATTAAAAAAAAAAAGGCAGCTCATTTCCTTAAATTGAGGGACTTGTTTGAGACAGAGGCCGCTTAAGTTGCTGTGTTAAATCATCACTATTTAAAGAGGAAAATTTAACTAATGCTTTAGAGTATGTCAATGGCTAGTACAATATTTAATATTTGAAAATGAACAACATAAAGCATTTGATTAAATGTGATCCCTAAACTACTTAAAATCAAGAAGAAAAATCGTAGAACTCATCACTGACCAGTAATGATTCTAAAATGTAAAAAGTTTTACAAAAAGGGTTCCTGCTGAAAAAGGAAATCAACTTTAATAAAAATATCTAGGGATATTTTGACATTTTAGGAGTAAAAGCAGTCAGTCACAAGAGAATGTCCTTCTGTTTCAATTACCTAGTTAGAGAGGTACACACGCTTAGAAAAGTGTTTTTTTTATTTGGAGAATATTCTAAAATGTGGTATCAAACAAACCATAGAAAGGGAGACTACCATACGTCACTCTAACGCTCTCTCCCTCTCTGCATCCGCACTACCTCGCCCGCCAGGCTGTCCACGTTCTTCCGCCAACACTTCCAGCGGGCCTAGTTTGGCAAGAAAACTATCAGAGGACCCTCTGGAGGCACACTAGAACATGTGAGATGGCACAAAGGGGCTTCTGAGCAGTTCTAAGAGCTCAGCAATGCCCTCTGGCAAAGGAGATTGAAAGGAGTCAAATGCAGATAGTGGGGGGCTAGGTAGTGGTCAGTGTGGGGAGTTGCTGGGGGGGCGGGAAAGAGGAGGAAGCAAAGAAAAGACAATATGAGTGAACAAATACACTGGGGAACTACAGAAAGAGCTGTATCAATAAGATATCCTTTGACTCTTGTGCCTTAAAATGCCCAAACCTTTTGGCATTCCATAGACCAATGTAAGAACTTTGTTATAGCTACAAGCTTGCTATTCAGGTTGTGAAAACAAAACCCTATTTAGTAATTACTAATAGTCACATCTTTACTATCACGAGAGGATTTAGAAATCTTGCACTTTAATGTTTTCCAACATGTTCCATTCTTTCATGCCTTTCTCATTCTTATTTTTCTTTCTTTCTTTCTTCTTCTTTTTTTTTTTTTTTTAAGATTTTATTTATTTATTTGACAGAGAGAAACACAGCTAGAGAGGGAACACAAGCAGGGGGAGTGAGAGAGAGAGAAGCAGGCTTCCTGCCGAGCAGAAAGCCTGATGCGGGGCTCGATCCTGGGTCTCCAGGATCATGACCTGAGCCGAAGGCAGTCGCTTAACCAACTGAGCCACCCAGGCGCCCCTCTCATTCTTATTTTTCAAAAACACGAAAGAGGTTCTTTTCCATTACTCTTGCCTAACTGAAAGGCATGCATCAATTCTGAAGAACATGAATGGCATTACTTATTTCAAACTACCCAAATGAGGTGCAAAAGGTATGCCATGCTTCCCACTGAGAAGTTTTCGTGGATGAAATCTCATCCATTCAAATTAAAAAGTATTTTTAAAATTTACCTGTGGCACTTAAAAACTAAATTATCATTAAAGTCTTCTCAATTTTCTTCTTTATTGGCTTCTAAGGATGGTATTTACACAGATGTTGTCTGTGTGTCTGAGTAACCCAAACTGTCAGTTATATTTAAAAATCATCACAGTTCCAAACTGAATAAATGAAAATGTATTTAAGAGGCTGGCTTTTGGGGCACCTGGGTGGCTCAGTTGGCTAAGCAACTGCCTTCGGCTCAGGTCATGATTCCGGAGACCCGGGATCGAGTCCCACATCGGGCTCCCTGCTCAGCGGGAAGCCTGCTTCTCCCTCTCTCACTCCCCCTGCTTGTGTTCCCTCTCTCACTGTGTTTCTCTCTGTCAAATAAATAAAATCTTAAAAAAAAAAAAAAAAGAGGCTGGGTTTTGCTACCAACTTTGAAGGAGCAATGATAAGTTCTCTGACAAGACGACAGGGGTACTGCTTCTTTCATTTTTGATTCCCAGTAAGATTTTGGCTCACAGTAAGAATATACTGACTGCTGGGCGCCTGGGTGGCTCAGTTGGTTAAGCGACTGCCCTCGGCTCAGGTCATGATCCCGGAGACCCAGGATGGAGGCCCACAGCGGGCTCCCTGCTCGGCGGGAAGCCTGCTTCTCCCTCTCTCACTCCCCCTGCTTGTGTTCCCTCTCTGGCTGTGTTTCTCTCTGTCAAATAAATAAAATCTTGAAAAAAAAAAAAGAATATACTGACTGTCACAGTACAGTCACTTTCTACACAAGAAAATTTAAGTATCAGAAAGCACTAACAAATATTTCATACCGTGGACTACAAAAAAAAGAAAAGACTAGCCTTCACTCATAAGAACCTTGCCAGGCAAAGAATAGAAGGAGCACGGAAATTTTATGACACATGGATAAAATGACTGTTAAAACAGGTATCGTAATAATAATCTTTAAAAGTTCATTACCTGGTTGTTTGGCAACTAAAGATATCTAAACAGACAAAGCCAAAACTTCTCACAGAATTCTGTGAAGCTTTTTTAGGGGAGGAGGAATAATGCATTTGTAAGAAATTCAACTTCTGTGTAAGACACCCTTAATATATTTAATATATGGGGAAGTATTATTTAAAAGGAACTCCAAATTTTAACATTTGCCCCCTAAAAATCCCAAGTTCAACCGTATTACTCATGTCAGACGTGCCACTTCTCAGCAGTATCTTTGGTTGCCTGCACCCATAGCTTATAAAAAGAAACTCAGTCACTGCTTTGAGGGAATAAAGGACATCCATATTTTCCAAATTATAATAAAAAATAGTTACAGAAAAAATATTAAGAATAAAAATAACTTATTCAACCCTAGTGACTTCTTAAATTAGATCTGTTTGGACTGCCCTGCCTAACACAGGCTGGGCGACTGTCACCTTCCACCTGCAAATCCATGCACGGGAGTGAACTGTTCTCGGAAGTCCCTGATGGACATGTGACAGCTAGTAACAAAGGTGCATGAGAAAAGTTTAACTGAAGTTTAATAATTAGAATAAGCCAGTAAACAAGTTTGGAACAGGAAGTAAAGCCTCTGGAAGAGGGACTACAAATGTTTAGTAATGTCTGTGCACTTTGTAAAATGCTTGGATGTTGAAAGTCCAATGTTAAGTTTATATTTTAGATTTAAAACCTACACATTCTTTGGTTCATCTTTTAAAAAATTTAGCAACTATATAAGCAAACATATTTTCATTTCTTTGGTCCCTATTCCCCTATACTGGCGCACTCATTTAATTTCTTTCAGTGGACAGGAAACGCACCATATCCCCCTGCCTGGATGGGTGTTTTTGGAGAAGCACAAGCATATAGACTAAAATCCTCTGTTTGGAAGCCAGCCCGATTCAAGGAAGGTTCTGATGCACTGCGGTGAATTTTTGGCAATGAGCGGGCCAGCAGCTCAATTGAGGCGAGGATCTAAAAAAAGAAAAAAAAAAAAGAGAAAAATAAAGTAGAATGAAAATCTAGGTGGTATTAATCTTCAAAATTCCCATCATACTTTACAAGAAAGCACCTGAGATCTTACACTGTTTTGGTATTATCCTAAATGTCTGAAAAAATATTGAATAAACTGATATTTTTCCTTACAAAGAAAAGAAAATGACCAAACTGTCATAGCATTAACCTCTGTAAAATGAATGGGGAAAGTAACTTATAGTTAGCTTTTGTTTATATTTGAGATCATCTGCCAGCCTTGGAAAAGTAAATAATAAAAAATTTTAAACCAATGATATCCCTATTTCTCACAGACCTCAGTCCCTTTGTGGAAGAAGATGGGAGTGTCTATCAGTAAAGCACTAATGACTTCACAAACAGAATCATCAGAGCAATTTATTCTTTAAGAAACTTAGTAATGGGAAATGCCTTCCACATACATAATTAAAAGGAGGACCCCAGTGACCCAGGCTGCTAGTGGCATAGGAGTGAGAAGTGACAGATGACAATCCAAGAGTGGAGAAGACAGGCAAACTACAAATAGACACCAACAGACAAAATGTAGAAACTCCTCAGAGTTTAAGGTACAGAGAAACGGATTATGGTTCTTGAAGGCAGACAGTATGATAATGGATATTCACAATCATGAGACATACGTGTAAAAGGCTTGGCACAATGCTGGGCATATAGTAAGTACTCAATAAAACTTTAGCAGCCATTACTATTACTATGTTTTGGAGCTATCAAAACTTTTTAAAAAGTTAAACTATAATCTGTATGATTAGTATAAGGCAAAGAAGCAATGTTACAAAACATTTTAAATTACAAGCATAACACACAAATAAAAATTCAAATAATACAGAAAAAGTATAAGTCCTACCTTCCAGGGGAAACCACTGTTAAAGAGTCTATACTTTCTTCTGGACCTTTCCTATGCATAAACATGCACATATGAAAACAGAGCCCATCCCCACCCTCATCACCATTTAAAGTGGTATCATACTACACATATCTTCCTGCATTGCTTTTCTTTCCCCTCACTAATATCCATGCCATCTAGACAGCTACCCTGATCTTTATGTCTTTAATTTTTCCTATATAGTAAGCATTTTTTTATATATCTGAACACTTGTGCACTTGTGGAAGCAGGGTGTGCAGCACTCGTTTTTTAGGAATGGAATTCCCAGAGCAAAAAGTATATATATTTTAAGTTTATGAATTCTACCAAGTCCTTTCAAAAGGCCAAACTAATTTACATTCCCAACAACATTGCTAAAAAATTTATGAGGGCTCTTCCTTACTTTCCAACACTGTTCCCAGTGATGATTACTGACAATCTGAGAGAGAAAATCAAAATGTATTTCACTGTTACCCTGCATTTTATTAACTGTCACAGAACTTTTAACATCCTAAATTAATTCACTATTCGTATTGCTCTGTGAGTCACCAGTTCATACCCTTTGCTCATTTTCTACTGATTACTTTTTTTACTCACTGATTTGTAGGAGGCCTTTGGATAATACCAATATTGATACTTTGTTATACATGCTGCAATTATTTTTCACATTTACCCTACAATATTATTTTTATTATATAGAAGTTTAAAAAACTTTTTACGTAGTCACACTTGCTATCTTTTTCTTTATTACTTCTGGATTTTTGTCTCTTGCTTATTAGGAAAGCCTTTCCTACTTCAAGGCTATAAAAATGACTTCCTATTTTTCAGTTTTGTTTTTTACATATAAATCTTTAGTCATCTGAAATTTGTGTCTAGCCATGTAAAATCTGTATATACTGTGAAAAGAGATCTTATAATGAAAAATTAAAAATAATACTTAAAAGAAGTAGCCTTCAATAATCTCAAAAATTTGATACACATTTAATTTTCTGATACCACGCAAAGAATAAAATGTTATGTATATTTAGAAATATGGACATTTTATCCTCTTTAATACCACTTAAAAAAAGTGGGCCTACAAGGGCACCTGGCCGGCTCAGTTGGTAGGGCATGCAACTCTTATCTCAGGGTTGTGTGTCTGAACCCCATGTTGGGTGTAGAGATTACTTAAAAAAAAAAAAAAAAGTGGGCCTATGGATATAAACTGCATTATTAATGCACATCAAGCACATTAAACAGTCAACTCTAGTACCTGGACTATAAAAAAAGAGAACATGGTACAGCGTCCTGCTGATACTGGCCAACAATACTGGTCTTTTTACTTTCATAGCCTTAAACCAGTGGTTCTTCTGGGTTAAAAAAAAAATTACTCTTCCTCAAAGAAATAGTAACTTTGAACTCCATGATGTAAAACATGTTATCTTCCTACCCTGAGAAAGCCCCTGAGAGACTTTGACTTCTGTCTAAGAGAGCCAGATAGGAGTGGGTATTCAAAAGCATAATAAGGTTCACAAAAGATCAACTCAGTAATTACGGTAGCAGAGTAATTACCGGAGTCAGCCCTTCCCGCCTGAAAACTGTACTAATTTATCAAATCCATTTTTTTAGGACTATCCAGAACTTCATGAGCAACATAAAAAACTGAATTTATATTATAATATCTATAGAATCTAAACTTTCTATGCTTATTCTGGTACTTAGTTTCAGTTCCTGAGGCTTACAGAAAGATTGTTAATTTAAGGGCTTTGGCCTTATACCATGAAAAGATAAAAAGCAATGGTAACTTTCTAAGAATCAGAGAAAGGCAGACAGTGTCACCAGGTGTTTTCTTTTTGCCCCAGGTGGAAATGCTCCTCCAAAAGACCCAGTATTAAAGTGAAGCTTGGAATTTGTTTTACCACCAGGAAGAATTAAGGAAGCAGTTCTTAAAATGCCATCTGTGGAAAAACTATTTTCATAACGACACTAAGGTATTATTTGCCTTTTTCACTCTTATCATTTTTAAAGCGTAAGTGGAGTTTTCAGAGGCTAAATGATGTAAAATATTACACTGCAACATAATGAATGCATAGAATCCAGATGTCTTCTTTTTGCAGAGATTTGCAAAAAAGGTGAAATAATGCCATTCTTTTCACTATTCTGTTGTCTGGGAAAATAAAGTTCTTTTTCATAAAAAAGTTAACATGTAATGACTGTATTATGTTTAAATCAACATGTATTTTTATTTTATTTTTATTTTATTTATTTTTTTAATTAAAGATTTTATTTGACAGAGAGAAACACAGCTAGAGAGGGAACACAAGAGGGAATGTGAGAGGGAGAAGCAGGCTTCCTACAGAGCAGGGAGCCTGATGTGGAGCTTGATCCGGGGACTCTGGGATCATGACCTAAGTTGAAGGAAGATGCTTAACAACTGAGCCATCCAGGCGCCCCAAACTTCTAAGAATTTTTAAAACTTAGTTTTAATGTATAAAATGGCAATCATTACTTACATAAGCAGAAGCTCTTTGGGGATCTTAAATAATTTTTAAGTGTGTAAAAGGGCATGAGACCACAAAGTTTGAGAACTGCTAGACAAAAGCAAAGTCTTTCTGAATATTCTGTCCTGCCATTCCGAGTTTTTAGATATCCCACCATTCAACCTTTATATAATTATCTTTATGTGATTACTTATCTGCTGCCTGCACATAATCACATGGAATCCAAATCCACAAAGTACAAACTATGTTTTCTAGAAACTATTTAAAAATCTGCATCTGAGTATTAGTCTGTCCTCTTAAGTAACACATAAAGCTGCTTCTTACTTGGGGAAACAGTGGTCTCTCATCTCTTTTCTTTTTTAGGCACTCTGCCATCAATCTCTTCATGGCTTTTGGACAGTTACTCCGTACCTTACTGAGATCCGGAGAAAGATATCCTCGTCCAACCATAAAAATTATCTGGGGAGAGAAAAAAACCAAATCATACAACCTTATTGATAAGCTGAAAAACATAAACATTGAAAAGTCAACAAGCTGTATGCATTTATGTGTATTTTTCTGCACGTACGTTGTACTTCAACAAGAAGTTAAGAAAGAGCGCTAGTATTCTGATTCCGATATATCATATCGTGGGGAACCAATACTTAATGGGCTGTAAGCTGAAATCTTCAGGACCTGGGGACTATTGTAAAATAAAGGTCTCCTAATTGCTCCCAAGCTTCTAGTCTCTCCTTATGCAATCCATTTCCCATTGCCAGGGTAATCATGACACATATAGGACTGTACATCTTTTTCTACTTAAAAAAGTAATTTATTGAATACTTGATGGGCATCACACCAAGCCCTTTATATGTGTGTAGCAGGAACGAAAAAAGTTAACCTTTTAGCAGGTGTTTTGGCATCCGCGTTTTAAATTCGCTTGTTGAGGGAATGGAAGAAATGGGGCATTTAGTTATGTAGGTCTGAGAATTAGAGCCTCCTCTGGAAAAAAAGAAGGTAAACCACTTGGGAATTAAATTTTCTGTTTAATAAAGTAAAAAGGCTTGTCTTCCCTGGACACAGAGATGTATACTTTTAATGATTTTTTAATTTTTAAATTTTTGGCTCTTTTGAGAATGGACAGAGATAGACTTTAGTCTTGGGACTCTTTTGTAAAGAGAGAGGGGTTTTGATCTTAGAGGGAATAGGTCCAACATGCATAGACTACAGGCTAGGTGGAGAGAGCCAGTAAGAGATCCTTTGTTACAGACAGGGCAGAGCTTTTAAACTTTAGGAACAGTCAAGTCTGATGACCTAACTTTATATTATTTCCTGTTTGGTGCCCTAGTAACTTTTGAACTATAAGCTGATTTGCCTGAGCTCCACTAAAGTGGAGGTGTAAAGCTTATCCTCCTTTCCCATTGCTCCTGTCAGAACTGCCCTTCTCCTACTTTATAAAAGGCACACACACCTTATTACCCACATGAAATTTAACTATAGCACACATTGCTCCAAGATGTAAAACTGCTAGGGTACCAATGGGACACTTCCACATATTGGTATTGAACTAAGCTCTAACGAGTGGGTAACATATCCCTTTGCAAGACAGTTGGTTTCCAATTCTTTGCTTTCAGATAATTATAAAATTTATGGATAAATTATTATGTAATTTTTGGTACATTATAGAAATGAGTTCAAATAACTGAGCGATACACGAGTGGTAAAGAATTAATCTTGCCAAGAGAGAGGGCTGGCCTTTGCCTTTGGCTGGTAGGAGGTAATCCCTAAACCTTTGGAATGTCCTGATAAGAGTTCTTTTGTTTACCTAGGGGCCTTGGGTTATGCCAGAGAGTCTACACTAAATGATTTACAGAAAGGATATTGAGTCATGCAGTATCAGCTAAAACTAAGGTCAGCGGCAGAGGTGGTCAACCATAGTTACTTAATGTGAGACCCAGTGATAACTCTGGACTCAAGTGAGTTGGCTGGCAATACTCCATACGTTGTCACGCACTGATGCCAGGAGAATTCAGTGCTGTCCACAATTACACTGGGAGAAGAGAGCTGGGAACTCCACGTGTGGAATTCTCCTGGATTCTGCCCCATTTGCCTCTTCCTTTGGCTGTCGTTTTAACAGTAACTCTAAGTACTAACAACCAGGACAGAGTTCTGAGACTTACTGAATGGCTGAATCCAAGTGTGGTCTAAGGGACCACTGATCTGTACATACAGGTACAACAAACGCCTGACTTTCCCATCTTTATATCCACCTGAACAAGAGTTCTCAGCGCTTACTTCTTTAAAAATAAAACAAAGAGGGCGCCTGGGTGGCTCAGTGGGTTAAGCCTCTGCCTTCGGCTCAGGTCATGATCCCAGGGTCCTGGGATCCAGGCCCGCATGGGGCTCCCTCCTCAGTGGGGAGCCTGCTTCCCCCTCTCTTTCTGCCTGCCTCTCTGCCTACCTGTAATCTCTTTCTCTGTCAAATAAATAAATAAAATCTTAAAAAAAAAAATAAAACAAGGAAAGGTACTGATGCTAAGTCCTATCTCATTTTAGCAAAAGCCTATTTATCTACAAATGTATGACTGAATTAAAGAGAAAAGCCTCATGCTGTTCATTAAGACATTTCCAAAAAAATTTTACCTTCTATGTTTCTATATATCAACACTTACATTTTCATCAGTTATATATTAGTAATTATTAACAGCAGTATCATTCAGAATTTTAAAAATTAACATTCAAAGACCAAAGTCACAGGAAAGATTTTTTAAAATTCTAAATGTAAATATGTATTTTTTGTTGCAGAGATGTAACTTGAAAGACCAGTAAAAGCCTTGAAAGCGCAAAAAAATGTTAAAAATGTTTCTTCAAAGAGAAAAACTTCCAAAAATTAATGAATCTATTTTTTTAAAAAGATTTCATTTATTTATTTGACAGAAAGGAACACAGCTAGAGAGGGAACACAAGCGGGGGAGTGAGAGAGTTGAATAAGCAGGCTTCCCTGCCAGTGCGATGCAGGTCTCCATTCGGGGATTCTAGGATCATGATCTGAGGGGAAGGCAGATGCTTAACGATTGAGCCACCCAGGCACCCCAGTGAACCTATTTTTTAAACAAGTGATGGTAGAATAGCTTTTAGATTTCACTGGATACATTGAAAAGAAGGATATAATGGCTTTATTTTGACAATGTTAATATAATACAAAGGAAATCACATTCTTTCCAATTATTTAAACTTAAAGGGAAGACTGACCCCGCTAATTCATGTATAGAAGATTTAAGTGTCACGGACACGATAAAATCAGTAGTTCAATTTGAAATTCTGGGACTGACTGATTACTTTCATTCTCAATCCACATTCAGCCCTCTTGGCCTCTCTGCCCCTTCATTCACTCCTCTGTGTTACTGGAACAGTGTCTGCTCATGAACTGCCCCCTCTCTCATAGCCTTAAAAGATTGGTAAAACTCCCGTAACAGCACAGCCTGTGCTTTATTCATCTTTGTATCCCTCTATATCCCACAGTGCTTTGCATATAGTAGTTTTGAAAAATTTTTATTAAAATAATTTGTGATAAGACACCAGTACTTAACATTTCCTATCTCTTGTCTCCTAAGGTCTTATGCTTAGAACCCAGCCACCAGAGAGAAAAAAAAAAAAAAAGAACCCAGCCACCAGGCTGTAACCAAGTCCATGCTTTCTATGAAGAAGTCCCCACAGAAAGGCCCTTGTGGAGAAGAACTGAGGCCCCCTCCTCCCCCCGGCCCTTGGCCCTGACTGAGCTTCTAGTGGGCAGCTAGCACCACACTTCTTTGTAGGATGTGTGAATGAGTCATTTTGAAAGTGGATCCTTTATTTAAGATTTTATTTATTTATTTGACAGAGAGAGAGATCACAAGTAGGCAGAGAGGCAGGCAGAGAGAGAGGAGGAAGCAGGCTCCCTGCTGAACAGAGAGCCTGATGCGGACCTCGATGCCAGGACCCTGAGATCATGACTTGAGCCAAAGGCAGAGGCTTTTTTTTTTCTTTTAAAGATTTTATTTATTTGACAGACAGAAACACAGCCAGAGAGGGAACACAGCAGGCGGAGTGAGAGAGGGGGAAGCAGGCTTCCCGCCAAGCAGGGAGCCCGATGTGGGGCTCGATCCTGGGTCTCCGGGATCATGACCTGAGCCAAAGGCAGTGGCTTAACCAACTGAGCCACCCAGGTGCCCAAAGGCAGAGGCTTTAACCCACTGAGCCCTCCAGGCACCCGACGTTCTTTAATCTTTTTTTTTTTTTTAAAAGATTATTTATTTATTTATTTATTTGACACAGAGAGAGAGATCACAAGTAGGTAGAGAAGCAGGCTCCCTGCTGAGCAGAGAGCCTAACATGGGCCTCGATCCCAGGATCCTGGGATCGTGACCTGAGCCGAAGGCAGAGGCTTTAATCCACTGAGCCACCCAGGCACTGGAAAGTGGATCCTTTAATACCCAACAAATGTAACCTAAGCAATAACACAGAAATAAACATTCCTTACTGACAGCAGCCCAAGCTGCAGAGTCATAATTTGCTTCAGCCACTACAATTTGGGTGGTTTATTATACAGTAACAATAACTGAAATATACTTAAAATAAGACAAAAGTTATTATTTTCTTCTAAGATGACACAGTACCTCTGCTCCAAGAAAAGAAAGAAGACAGACTGTCAGTACACCTAGCTCAAATGAGTGCATTATTAATCCCAGCTTAGAGAAGCTGCACTGAAGAGGGAAGATTAGTGTGATCGGAGAGTGCAACAGAAGGATAAAGAAGGGAAAAAATGTCAGCAAATTTTCAGACTTCAGCATTAGAATAAGGAAAACAAAAGCCATTGCTATTCTGCAAAGTAATGTAAGGATGGCCATCTCCCGAGGAGCTAAGAGATGTGCTTCAGGAAACAATCTGATCTTTATAATGATAAGGAATTCTTTAGACCAATTTCTTATTTTTATTAAAAAAAAAAAAAAAAAAAAAAGACACCATAAGAGGTAAAGCGGCCAGGTCATACAGGTCATGAGTCCAAGGTCAGTCTTTATATCGAGCTGTTTAACCGGAGTCCTGCTTTAAATTTACTGGAAAAAGCTGCCATCTCAGAATCTGGTGGGGGCAGAATGTACAGGAATGGTTCCTACAGTGCATAGTAAACACGCAGTTGTCCTATCTCCCCTGGAAAAAAATACTCCTAAATTTTCACACAGAAGTCCAATCTGAGAGTCATAGAGATCATAGCAAAAGAATAAGAAAAATCAAATCGAGGGGAATAGATGGAGCAAAGCCTGGGATTACTTCATTGAAGATAACTAGAGTTATTGATTCCCAAGAGGGGGTTCCATGGAAAGTGACATTTGAGGAAAGCAGATTAAGAAGTAATGAAGTAGACAGGGAGTGATGGGAAGAGTGTATCATTCTTCTACCTCTATCTTCTTCATCAAACACCCAACTTGGTTTCAGACTGGCAAATTCCAGAAAGCTCTACCTATAGTACCAGAAAGAATTAACCAGTAAAGTCCTCATCCTTCTGGACACTCACTTACTTCTCATGTAGAGTAAGCCCCTGCCACATCATTTATTATATTCCCATGGAAGACAAAAGCACTTTAAATACCAAGAAGTGGATAAGCACAGAACTGTGGGATATTTTTATCCATATTTTGGAAATAATAATACCTGTTTTCATAATATAATTTTATTATTTAATTAAAACAAATGTATTCACTGGATTTCATCCAGATCTTAAATTCATAAAATTTTATTTGTAGTCTCTATGATAAATCAACTAAAACTAAATTAGAATTCCCTAGATTCCTACAGAAAAGTAATATGCAGGGTACATGGGTGGCTTAGTCAGTTAAGTATCCAACTTCCTTTTGGCTCAGGGCATGAACTCAGGGTAGAAGGACTGAGCCCTCAGTCAGGCTCTGTGCTGAGCAGGGAGTCTGCTTGAGACTCTCTCGTCCTCTCCCTCTGCCCCTCTTCCTGTTCATGCTCTTGCTCTCTCTAAAAATAAAGAAATAAAGAAATAAAGAAACAAAGAAAGAGAGAAAGAAGAAAAGTAATATGCAAAGAAAAGTAAACATGGCCCAGGGTATGATGTCATATGGTCAAGTTGATGAGACTATACAAGGCAGAGCACAGGAAACTTGCCAATTAGAAACAATCTTGCTATTCAGACTGCCATCATCAAATCAATCATCTCAGTTATCTAGGATCTGTCACAAGTCCAGTAAGTGCAATGTTTCCATTATGTTCCTTAGTTAGTAGTTTGGTCTATTTTGAATCTAAGTTTCATGAAGGCTTAAAATATCAGGTAATTAGGAACGACGTCACGGATTTTTTTAACACTCAAATATAGGATTCAACATTCTAAAGCTATGCAGTGGTTAAAAAGACCAAACAGAAACTAAACAATTAGCTTTGTGCTGACTTGGGTAGAAACACAGTTTTTTATTTATTTATGTTTATTATTATTTTTAAGGATTTTGTTCCTTTATTTGAGAGAGACAGAGATAGTGACAGAGAGTTGGGAAGAGAGGGAGAAGCAGGCCCCCCTCTGAGCTGGGAGTCTGATGTGGGGCTCGATTCCAAGACCCTGGAATCATAACCTCAACCAAAGTCAGATGCTTAACTGACTGAGCCACCCAGGCACCCCACAACATAGTCATTTTAAAAAAATTCTTGAGGGATGCGTGGGTGGCTCAGTTGTTAAGCGTCTGCCTTCGGCTCAGGTCATGATCCCAGGGTCCTGGGATCAAGGCCCACATAGGGCTTCCTGCTCAGCAGGAGGCCTGTTCTCCCTTTCCTACTCCTCTTGCATGTATTCCCTCTCACAAACTCTCTGTCAAATAAATAAAATCTTAATTTTTTTATTTTTTTTTTAAAGATTTTATTTATTTGACAGAGAGAAACACAGCTAGAGAGGGAACACAAGCAGGGGAGTGAGAGAGGGAGAAGCAGGCTTCCTGCCGAGCAGGGAGCCCGATGTGGGACTCGATCCCGGGTCTCCAGGATCATGACCTGAGCCGTAGGCAGTCGCTTAACCAACTGAACCACCCAGGCGCCCCATAAATAAAATCTTAAAAAAAAAAAAAATTCTTGAACTATAAAATCAGGACCATTCTTGGTAAGGGGCCATATGGTGATTCAGGAAGTACACATAAAGTACATGACAACTGAGATACTTCTCTGAAACTACATGATAACTGAAGTTCTCAGTTAAGAAAGATACTCAAGAGCTATTACCAGAAAGATTGAGAGCTGAGCTGATGACCAAAATACATACACTACTTAAGTGAAGTAACACATTTAATACTTAAAAACCATTGTTTCATTAGATTAAGAGATTATGATAAAACACATAAAACATTCACAGTTTTGGGGTGGCTGGGTGGCCCAGTTGGTTAAGCATCTGCCTTTGGCTCATGTTATGATCCCAGGGTCCTGGGATCAAGCCTCACACTGGGTTCCCTGTTGGGTGAGGAGCCTGCTTCTCCCTCTCCCTCTGCCTATTGCTCCCCTTGCCAGTGCTTGCGCTCTCTGTCAAATAAATACATATATACATACACACATACATACAAACTTTTTTTTTTTTTTAAAGATTTTATCTGACAGAAATACAGTGAGAGAGGGAACACAAGCAAGGGGAGTGAGAGAGGAAGAAGCAGGTCTCCCCCCGCCCCCCTACCCGAGCAGGAAGCCCGATGTGGGGCTCGATCCCAGGACTCTGGGATCACGACCTGAGCCGAAGGCAGAAGCCCAATGACTGAGGCACCCAGGCACTCCAATAAATAAAACATTTTTTAAAAAATTCACACTTAAAAAAAAAATATTTGGATTGGTGATTCTCAACTGTGGTATATACTGAAATCACCTGGGAAACTTATTAAAACTGTACTACTTGGATCCTACTCCATGAAATTAGAATCTGTTCCAGTATCTGCATTTTAATTTGTTTTCTGAAAGGGGAGAGAGAGAGAGAGATCATGTGCTTGCTCACATGCCCTGGGGGGCAGGGGGGCAGGTGCCAGTAGTGGGAGGGGCAAACGCAGAGGGAGAGAGAGAATCCCAAGCAGATTCCACGCTCAGCGTGGAGCCCTGTGTGGGGCTCAATCTCATGATCCTGAGATTATGACCTGAGTTGAAATTAACAGTCAGATGCTTAACAGACTGATCCACCCAGGCAACCTAGTATCTCCATTTTTTAAAAATCTATATTCTTTTTTTTTTAAGTATTTTTTTTAAAAAATATTTTATTTATTTATTTGACAGAGAGAGAGATCACAAGCAGGCAGAGAGGCAGGCAGAGAGAGAAGGGGAAGCAGGCTCCCCGCTGAGCAGAGAGCCCGATGTGGGGCTCAATCCCAGGACTCTGAGATCATGACCTGAGCTGAAGGCAGAGGCTTAACCCACTGAGCCACTCAGACACCCCCCCAGTATCTCCATTTTTTTTTTTTAAAGATTTTATTTATTTATTTGACAGAGAGAAACACAGCTATAGAGGGAACACAAGCAGGGGGAGTGAGAGAGGGAGAAGCAGGCTTCCTGCTGAGCAGGGAGCCCAATGTGGGGCTCAATCCCGGTTTTCCGGGATCATGACCTGAGCCTAAGGCAGTCGCTTAACCAACTGAGCCACCCAGGCGCCCTCAGTATCTCCATTTTTAAACAAATTACCCAAGTAACTCTAACGCAAACCACAGCATAACATATAAATATTATTAACCACAGTTTAAATGGTCAATCATTGTTTTCTAATATACTGATAGTGGAATTGCTTCATTCTACACACACACACACACACACTTTTTAAATCCTGAAGTATACCATGTAACAATGTCAGTAAAGACAACTCCTTTTTTTTTGCTCAGTGTTAAAGTCCTGGTGAATTGAATGTGGCTGGGATAGAAAAGGCAAAGAGCTACATGAGGTTCTGTTTGAGACTCTGGGGAAGGACAGAGAACAGGAACTTAGGAAGAAAGGAGTAAAAAAATTCCCTATTAGAATCCTCATTACAGAAAAATGAAAGCATGATACATTAGTCTTTCAAAAAAGGAGAAACCTTACTAATTTTATTTTCTTATTTTTAAAAAGATTTTTATTTATTTGAAAGAGAGATATCACAAGTAGGTAGAAAGGCAGGCAGAGAGAGAGGAGGAAGCAAGCTTCTTGCCGCCCGAGGCTCGATCCCAGAACCCTGAGATCATGACCTGAGCCAAAGGCAGAGGCTTTAACCCACTGAGCCACCCAGGCGCCCCACCTTACTAACTTTAAAAGAATTGGCTATCAAGAAGCGCATGGCTAAGTGCCTGCTCAGCACAACCTGTGACAGAACAGAAGGCACAAAGCCCATACCCCACAGCTGCAGAGCTCCTCCTTCCGGTTTGTGTGGTCAGGAGACATGAGCAATTTCCATTGTGGCAGCTCTGGCTCTAGTCAGAACACCAGGAACTGCACTCGGTGACCACACTTGGACATTTCAAGGAAGGCCTTGCATGCTGCTATCGCTGCCAACAGTCCACCAAAGGTTTCCACAACTGGTCCCAAAGATCAAGAGACCCAAACTTCATGCCTACTAAGGACTCAACACTTCTACAACAAACTGAGTCCTTATACAAATAGTAAAATAAACCCCAAGAGACAGTAAATATTTACCTGGTCCCTGTTGTTGATGTTTGAATAAGGTAGCTGTCCGGTCATCAATTCATATAGAACAATCCCAAATGCATAGACATCTGACTGAAAGCTATATGGGTTTTTATCTTGCATTCGGATCACTTCTGGTGCCTGTTAGAACACAAAAAGAAAAATATTCTTGTTTATTCTCCAACTAAAAAGACTGAAAAGCAAATTATTGCAATTCCCAGAACAATGCTTTTGTCATTAAACAATCCATCTAATATGCAATCAATTCTTTTATTAATGGGCAAAAAACCCAAAACTAATTAAGAAAAAAGATGCTTAGTGAGCTCTGAAAGAAGCAGTATTACCTGAGATTCCATATATATTACTAAGACTTTATAATTTTATCAGCCATCCTCTTTCTGCACAAAATACTGTCATTGCTATCTGAATCCATCCTGGGAGTAGCCCTGTCAAGTGTCATTTCCCTATTTCCCATTCCTGATTCAGTAAAGAAATATCAGACCTGTGGTCCTAATGTGTTTGGGAGTAGCACTATGCAGACTGCCTTAGAATTTAAGTTTTCCCATTGGTACAGTGGTTCTCGTCTCAGGGCACCTTATAGACTGACAAACCTCTTTCTTGCTTCCCAAAGCATTATCATGGATGTTTTATTAAGAAAAGAAAGAGGCAGGAGGTCGATTTAGAAGATGGTATAAAGATCTTGGCCTCTTGCTTCTTGGGCAAAGATATAGACCAAACCATATTTGCTACATTTTTATACATTTTACTCACTGTACTCTACCAATTAATTTCTTATTGACTGGGCTCATGAAATACAATAAATGGTCGGCTGAATATAAACTTAAAAGAGTTCTTTCACCTTGCATCTTCTGAATTATTTCATTTGGAAGAGCTGTTTCACAACAGAAACTGCAGAGTGTAAGTAAAAACTCTGTGAAAGCATTGATACCTCTGCCTGAGTTAACTACATAAACGGCTGGAGGATATGGGACAAGTCACTGGTCAGACTATCTCACAAGACAGGCAATGGCACTCAGCCTCACTTGCAAATCACAATCACCTGTGTACTCTTTAACCTCTCAATGTCCAGACTACACTCCAGCCCAATAATATAACAACAGAATCTGGGAATGGGATGTAAGCATTGTTGATTTTTACAGCTCCCCAGAGGATTTTAATGTTCAACCAAGGTTGAGAACCACTGACAAAAGATGTGTGGGAGATCCTGATGAAGGATGGGGGGTGAAGAAGATTCTGTCTACTTACTTTTGTCAAACATTTTATTGCTGACTGCTTTTAGTAATACAGTACAAAATAAACCACATACAACCATGATGTGATGAACAAGTTAGAATACTGACAGGCTGGTTATGATACAGGCATAATTTTAAAAGCCAGAACACAATTTTGAGAGGAACAGAGAAATAAATAAAATTTAATAAATAAAAAGAACTAAACGGCTTTTTAAAATTTAGTTTTACCTCTACTGTTGTTGGTAGATGGCTTGATGAAAAGTTGTATGTCATCCATTTACAAGAAATGCATGACTGATCTTCAATTAATTTAGTGATTTAATTTGTAAAAATTTTCATAAAGATTTCTTTCCCCTCTAAGATAAATAAAACAAGGTTGAGAAGAATTCAGATAATTACATAACCTTAGTTCTGACCAAACTCTTCTTTACTAGTCTATGGATGCTCTGTATTTGTTTTTGAAGGCAGTATCAACTCAAAAGTTGAGTGTACAACGCAATAGTTAAGGGTACTATGGCTAAACTCTTGTATGAAAGCTCAGCCTGATGGAATAAAGGATGAACCGATCTACTTAGCTATCAACAAAAAATAAATTAGAAGAAACTATAAAACTTTATAATAATCTGCCAACTGTGTATACTAAGGTTTTTGAAAAAGAACAAATCTGGAGACTTAACTGAGCCTCACTCCCACACTAGTTAAAATAAACACACTTTTACACATGTATCAATTGTTTCTTTTTAATTTTAGGTTTTATAATTTCATACTTAAAATCTGCCAGCCTGGCCCTTCCTGTGATCCACTGCTACCTTGTAACAAGATGTGTGCCTTAAAGGTGCATGAGATCCAGATTACAATGATTAGTCTTTTGTTTATAAAAATGATTTATTAAAACAATTAAAATTTATTAAAAAAACAAATCTAGCTAGCTGAAATTACTGAATCTTAGAAAGAAAAGGCATTAGAAATCCACTAGTTCAACCAACATTAAAGATGGAGAGACGTGGAGAAGGTTAAGAAACGTGCAGGTTGAGAATCAAACAGAGCACTAGAGTACAGATCTCCTAATTCTAAGTCCAATGTGCCCCTTCCACCTTGTCACTTGCCTTCACTCCAGTTATTTTTTTTTAATTTAAATTCAATTAGCCAAGGTATAGTACATCATTGGTTTTTGATATATTTTCAATGATTCATCAAGCTGGGTGATGGGCACTAAGGAGGGCACATGATGTGATGAACACTGGGTGTTACACTCCAGTTATTATTACAAGAAATCATAGCTGAATTTAACCCTATGTTTAAACATAACATGACTAATTCAGATGTCTATCTTGGAATTCCCCTCTTGGAGACTGCTACAGATTAAGGGAATTAATGCAAATACGGCTTCAAGAGCACTTGCAGCTTCTCTGTTTCCAGATTAAATGTAAAGTTTCAAGTTTGGGGAACACTCGTATTTAACTGAGAGCAGAGGTTCTCAAACTTTTTGGTCTCAGAACTCTTTCAGTCTTGAAAATTACCAAGGACCCTAAGGAACTTTTATGTGGATTATATCTATGGGTATTTAACATATTTAAATGTAACTGGGAAACTGTTAAAATATTTAATAATTTCATAAATAATAAAACAACAGTCATCTATTAGATGTTAACACAGATCACTCATTTTTAATGAGAAGTATATTTACAAAATAAAAAAAAGTTCAGTGAGAAGAACAGTACTGCAATTTCTCTTTTGACTATTTAACAGCAGCTGGCTATGGTATTTGCTTCTGCATTCCATCTGTTGTGATATATGTCATTTTAGTTGAAGAAGATGAAGAAACATCTGGTCTCATATGGGGATGACCTCAGGGACCTCCAAAAAGGTCTTAGGGCCCCTTTTGAGAACTGCTAGCTTAGAGGATGATTCCTGTACCTGCCCTTTTCACAGCCTGCTGAAAGCAATGCACAGAGGTTTTCATTCTCTTCTTTTCCACAAAGCAGACATGGGAATAAAGAAAAGGCGAAAAAAGAGCTTTGCAGGGCAGTACATGGCTGATGGTGTTAAAATTCTTTTTTTTTTTTTTTTTTCTCTTTCCTTTCCCAACTGCCCCATAATTATAGGTTCTTTCTAGTCTAAAGGAAGTAACTTCCAATTTAGGCTTAAATAAGATTCTGAAACAGCCTCTCTCTTAAAAGGAGTAGTTCTCTTAGTAAAACCTTAGTAACTGCTGCAGATCATACCTGCTGAAATTGCATACTTGTTTTTTTCTTTTGGCAACAAGGGTACACAGAACATTTTGAACACAAAATATTTTAAGGAGACAATTCTTGATAAATTTAAACAGTGTTTGAAATATAATGAAACTGGTTTCATAAAACTTTTTAAAGATAAAGAAAAAATTAAAATCTATTTACATAAAAAATAAGATCAACATTGATTTTTGTGAATACTGGGAATTATAAAAATACTACAGTCGAAACCTTCAAAGATTTTCTACTAACTCAGCAGCATCTCAGGGTCCAAAAATTTAATTAATGGAGAAATAGCCTCAATTCTTACCATCCACAAAATGGATCCAGACAACTGTTCAAACTGATGGGACCCACTCCATCGAGATTTCACTGTGGCTAGACCAAAGTCACCTATTTTTACTGTGAGGTCTTCATGAAGAAAAATATCTGAGGGGTAGTAAGTAAAGGAAAACAATAGATCTCATTTTCCTAGTAAAGCAAGCATTATAAAAATTTTAGGTAAGAGATCCAATTTCTAGAATTCTGTAATATGATTTTTTTTTGGTAAATTGGATATTCCTTTAAAAAGTACACGTACTTCATATTTCCTTTTAAAGTTAATGAATATGTTTTTAAAAATATGGTTCTATTTGGCCTATGTGACCTACTTTTAAGATTTTTAGGGCTTGAAATGTGGTAGGATAAGGTGAGATGCTTTCCTACCTACATTTATGGGAAACCCTGAAACTTTCCCTCTAGATTTTACTAACATAAACCCAGATATGCTTTTGGCACTGCTGGGAAAGCTACCAAGGTTCTTCATTGGAATGAAGTTGGTTGGCAGACAGGGTCTTGATCTGCTTTTATGGAAGAAGAAGAAACGTTACGTTTTTCTCACCTCATTATAAGTTAGAACCTTCAGTTACATCTCAACTACTGCAGAGCAGCGTCAGAGCACTGAAAGGAACGAGCAGAGAGCTATCCACTTTATGGTGCTGACAATATGAGCACACAGTAAGAGCCCTACTATTATAAAGACTTGGCAGATTTTTTTTGCAATGCTCAAATGTTCAGAAACCAAAAGCATGTTGTAGTGCCCTGCTTTACTATGCTCTCATGCAAACCCGCTCATTAACTCCCTTTACATTATATTGAATTTAGCATGAAAACTGTTTTTACATAAGGTGAAGACAGAATGCAGAGGAAAAAGTCAGGATGTTTTCAAACTTCGCAGACCAATTTCAGGAAGGATACTATTACTCTTGAGGTCTCTGTGGATGATTGACTTGGCGTGTAAGTAACTGAAAAACAAAACATCATTTTAACCTGAGTAGGGGTAAAGACTCTGGCCTCAAAATCTATAGAACATATTCAGGGGTGTAAATAAAGACTTATTCAAAATCATGATACAATTGCAAACTGTACATTGTGATAACTCCTTTACATAAGAAATCTTAAACTGTAAATGAATTTAGGATTATAGGAACATATTATTATTATGGAACAGCCCAAATCTTGTATTCTATTAAAAGACTTTGCTTTATTTTTTACTATTTACCAATACAAACCTTTCACTCCAGTCAAGCCTATTTATCCATGTCCTTTAAATATACCTTGATATTTAATCCCACCTCTGTGATCAATGCTTCCCTCCCAAACCCAACCGCAAATTAACGTTCATTCTATCCTTCACCTATTCATACCTATCGTTTAAGACTGAACACAGATTCTATCCTGAATGAAGCTTTGCATTGACTAACTGAAAGTGATCTTTGACTGTTGAGTTATATTGTAATTATTTTAACAGCTTGATTCATGTATTTTTTCCCTTCTGCCTATGGTTCATTTTCGTTTTGGAACGTAAACTCCACTAGAATATGAAAATTTGATAATTTTAAAGGTAGTAATTATACATTCTTAAATAACTTCTTAAAAATATGGAGGAGCTTTACCACACATGTTAATCATTTAATTAGTCTTACAATTAGTTACTAGTGGCCACAGTAAATAACCCTGTTGTTGATTAGTTTAAAAAGAGTACAATAAGAGAAAATTAAATAAAATGCAGAATAACATAAATTTTTAAAACAAGCAAACAAAAATAGGTAGAAGCAAACCTGTTACATAATGTCCACAGTGAATCTATCTTAAAGTCAATGATAAGTTTAAAGTATCTATGTTATCCCTAAAAACTGCTTTAGTTGAGTTCACTGAGGGTGAACTAGTGCCTCGTTTTTTCTGTTTAATCTCCAGTGCCTAGCACAGTGCCTGGCATGTGGTGGTAAGTATTGAACATGTCTGTTGAATCGACTACAATGAAATGAATATAAAATCCTAGTCAAAGTTTTTTTTTTTCTTCATTTAATACTGGAAAGAACAGATATATGAGACATCTAAAATTTGACAATGACCATTAGGAAATAAATTTTGCTTTAAAATGACACTTTAAAGTCCAAATGGTATATAATCAAAATTACATAACACTTAAAAATTGAAGAATCATAATAATTAAGCTTTATTTACGCTTTCTCATCTTTATGTAAACTTCCTCATTCTCCCAGAGTTCAAGGTTTTAAAACTTTCTTCTCAGATATAATTTTCATTTCAAATGACTATTGATACAAAGAAACCCCTTCTCCTCCAATTACTCTCTTACATCACTGTTCATTTCTCCCACAGCATTTACCACAATTGTCATGACTTCTTCAGCCCAGTTCTGTCCCACCACACTACATCACTTGGTCTCTCTGAAGTTAGAAGAAAATGTGATACAGTTAAGCAAACTCTTTTGCTTAAAAAGTTCTGCAGTACACAGAATGGTACAGATGGAGAAACAGGGGCCTCAATCACAAGCTTTTTCAAGATGGGGAGACCCTGTCTCCATTAGAAAGAAAGCGGAACAAATGGTCATAGTATTCGGTGGCGGAACTCAGTGCTTTGGTCAGAGATCTGGTATTGAGTTCATGGAACAGGTGTGGTCTTGAAAAGAGATTGTCTCCTTTGAAATTAAAAACAGCAACAAATGGTGGTAGATATGAATATATGGAGGCATGATGAAGTTATAAGGGAAGAAGATGAAGGTGTTCTTTTTTTTTTTTTTTAAAGATTTTATTTATTTTGACAGAGAGAAACACAGCCAGAGGAGGAACACAAGCAGGGGGAGTGAGAGAGGGAGAAGCAGGCTTCCCGCCGAGCAGGGAGCCCGATGTGGGACCCGATCCCGGGTCTCTGGGATCATGTCCTGAGCCAAAGGCAGTCGCTTAACCAACTGAGCCACCCAGGCACCCCATGGTAAGATGAAGGTGTTCTTGATGGTGTCAGTCTTTTCCACAAATCTGATATAGTATGAGTGAGGTAGGTAGCAATTAACTATAGGGTTGAGGAGAAAAATTTCTGACTAGTTTCCTGGTCAGAAGCACTAGATAATTAGCAAGATAGGAATACAATTACTGAGCTAGTGATATAAGCTTAGTAGAAGCTGGACAGCATAAATTATAGACTAAAGTTGTATACAGCTGCAAGTTGAAATAGCACCACCTTATCCTTGTGTAATCCTTTATTGTTTACAAACTTTTATTTCATTTAATAATTCTCTTTCTGTAACATCTCTGCAACAAAAGCAGTGAAAAAGCAGAAATCCACGTCTATATAATGGATGGTTCGAAAGAAAGGGTATTTAAATTCCCTAGATGGGAAAATGGAATGAGTATCATATCCTGTATTCACAACATAATGTTCCAGAGTAATTACTATCTTATTTAATTCTATAAAGGCTGACACTAAAACATAATTTTCTTTTTTTTTTTACGATTGTATTTACTTATTTGACCGAGAGAAACACAGCGAGAGA